>BQKN01046432.1:0-15824 GCA_022839385.1 Asparagus kiusianus | reverse complement strand
GCAGGCTTCGGGGTTATGACGCCCACGTCAATTAATGCCTGGATCTTATCCTTGAGGTGGTAGCATGACCTCGTAGGGTGATGGACCACTCTATGGTACGCGCAGTACTTCGAATCCGTCACCTTGCTGGCTCCTTCTTGATCTACGATCGCCGGCAGCTGGATTTTGTTGTTCTCCAACAAGTACTTGAAGATGCCGGGAACTTCATCATCCTTGAAGGAGTAGACTTTGGGAAACCTTGGCTCCGAAGATTTCTGCTTCTGAGGCCGTTGTTTTCGCTGCTGCTGTTGCTGAGGTTGCAATTTAAAGGTTTGGTTAGCATTAACTGCATTAGCATGTGCCTTACCTTTCCCTCTCGGGTTGAAATTCTGCGTTGGAGCATTTGCCGCTTGTTGGCCTCTTTCTGCCTTCTTTCTTCTGAGGAATCGCTCAGCTTGTTCCCCCGGACCTTCAAATCCTTCCACGTTTTGGATGGTGCTGTCCCTATTGCTTCCAACACGTCCAATGAAAGATTGTTGTGGCAGGTCTGAAGAATGAACTCCTCAGTGATCGGGTCCCTGCAATTCATCGCCTTGTTCTGAAACCTTTTGACGAAGGTGTCGACTAACTCCCCGTCTTTCTGTTTCTCGTCCAGCAACGATCCGATAGATATCTCGGTGTTGTCATCGAAGAAATTGGTGAGGAACTTAGTCTTCATATAATCCCAGCTGTTCATGCTACCTATCTTGAGGCGGCGATACCAATCGAAGGCGGCTCTGCGAAGAGTGCCAACGAAGGACCGTACCATCAGAGGTTCGTTACCAGAAATAACCCCCAAGTGTGACTTGAAGTAAATCACGTGCTGAGTGGGTGAACCCTGCCCATCAAATGGCGTGAAGTTGATTAGGTTGAACTTCGTCGGATATGGGATTGATTCCCATTCTCTTGGGTATGGAGAAGGAATGCACGTTTTCTTCACCTCTTGAGCAGAAATCAACGTATTGATCTTGTTCTCGAGGTTTTTGATCTTCAAACTTTCACCTGTGTTTTCATTAGCACGATTCTGAGGTGGAAGCGTGGCGTTGTGACTAGCATCCTCACTACCACCCCCTACATTGACGGGCGGATTATTAGCATTGCGAGCCTCATCTGTATCCGTGTGCTCATCTTCCTGAACAACCTGGTTACGGCGGCTTGGTTCGCCTTGCTGGTTCGTCAGTACCTGGATTTGTTGCTCATGCATTTCTTTCATATTCTGCTTGGCCATCTGCATTTCGAACCTGAAGCTCTCCTGTTGTTTGGCCATGGCATCTTCGAGCATCTTGGCCACTTGTTCCGCGCTTATCATGAATGACTCGCGGGGTTGTCCTTCATTGGATACGGTATTGTCTGATGCAATTGCTGAGCCAGCATCTGATTCTTTATCTCTCGAAGGTAATCTTGTCCGAACCCTACCATACGTTGCACGAATGATAGCTCCGGACTGCAGACAAGTTACACGTTGGGGCACCTCTGGAATCGCCTCAGGATTGTCCTGAGCCGATGTTCCCTTGCTGGTCATGTTGGTGGTGACCCTCGGAAATTCTCCATCACCGACCACTGTTCTTCTTTGTCAGAAACGCCTATACCTTGGTTTTTGCATTTCGGTACTAAGCCTTTCGAACACTGAAACTTTCTCGGGGACTGCCTTGATGCAGTTGCACTCAGACAATACCGTCCAGATAAGTTTGGAACATGGGCATTGAGTTTCTAGCCTTCGAGGACTTCTCTTTCTGGCTTTGCTCGTACCCCCAACACGATAGTACAACTCGTCCGTTTGAAAGTCAGAGCAACCTATCGTGTGTTGGCATGATTTCCCAGGTATAACGTCCTCGTCATCAGACGAGAATGTTTCCTTCTGAGGGCGAATTGCCTTCTTCGGGCTTTCGAGAGTCACACGCCTCGAAACATGCCTTTGTGGGCGTGAATTCTCAGTGGGCTCCTGGACTTCAATACGCAGCGTAGTGCGCTTAGTTGCCCTGATTTCCTTGTCATGTTGAGGGTTGCGGCGACCCCCAGCATGTTGAATCGTTCGGGGCTTCTTTAGTGGGCCCAAACGCTCTTGGACTGGAGCTTTGCTTCGCTCCTCAGGCAGTGGACCAAGGCTTTCCAAGACTGATTTTCTTTTCTGGGATGGTCCTATGGGATCTCCCGGAGCAGTTGTGGAAATCATCGGCGGTTTGGATTGATTCGCCGGAAATTGAACTTTCGGAGGCTGCAGTTGTTGCTCCTTAGTCTGAATCGCCGCTTCAGACTTCGGCCTCCAAACTTTGCGGGTTGATGGCGACTTCTTGGCCACCTCTTTCTGCAACTTCCTACGGGCTTCTTCGACTTGAGCCCGTGCCTGCGCTGATAATGCGCGGCGCTTGCGAATGCGCTCCTCCAGTGTCGAACGGTTCCATTTGACACGGACCCATTCCATTGTTGGCGGCTTAGAAGAGGCACCGTTCATCAGTCACTGAGGCTGTTTGCCTCTTGCATTCTTCAGATCCGCATTGTAACGGATCCCGTCAACTGACTCCATTGCCTTCGCGAATTGTTTCGCAAGGCGTTAACGTTGCCTTTGGCGGGCTCTCTTCGAGAGAGTCACCACACCCTCTGCGGTGGCAGGGTTGGCCAGAGCAGATCCGACCTGGTTGGAAATTAGAGGGATCTCACTCGATGCGACTTTGGCATCAAACGGGGCGAGATCTTCGTTGGTGTTTTCAACATCTTCGTACCAACGAGCTTTTCTCCTGGCGGAGAACTTCTTGGACTTGCGGGGGGAGGTAGATCCGGACAAGGACGATAGGTACTCCTCAAACTTCTGCTGGTCGAACTCGTATTCGACCTCCTCTACGACCGGGATTGAGATCCGCGGCTGCGACGCTCCGATATCGGCAGCGAGATCGGCGGCTCCCACTGTGGTCGCCAGATTGTTCGCGGGAAAAATCGTGTCTTTCTTCATTGATTCCATTGCACTCTCAGTAATAGTTTATTGATTACAAAGATCCGGTCTTTTTATAAGATCCGGTTATAAGAAATCAACAAAAGGTAAAAATTACAACTTTCCTTATTTGTCGAACAAATCACGAGCTCCTGTTTTGCGGTCGCTCGCTTGCGTGGGTTCTTCGCCTGCGCCGGGGTTTATCCGTGGACTACCGTGAGATCTAGATCTGGTCGGATCTACGCAGTACGACGGGTATTATTTCACGAAGGAAATAATAGCCGGGGGGGATTATTTCACCAAGGAAATAATCGCCCAAATCTCGGGATCAAAGACCAAGCTTTGATCCGGAGTATGCCTGCGTAGATCTGAGATCCGGTCCTCTCGAACTCTTGCCTTATTTGGCGTTGACGATCGCCGAGCACCAGATCTGGAAGAGCGAGTCCTCGAAGTCCCAAAGCTTGGATCTTTTTAAGTTCTGAGCCTTGAATCCAGCAGAGCTTCGCCTCTCCAAAATTTCCAACCCCTGAACAAATGAACCAAGCCCTCTATTTATAGGCCACCTTTACTGTGCCCGTGCACAGGTGGCCGACACACCGAGCCACCTTGAGGTGGCTCGGTTTCGGCCGAGCCCCTCTAGGTGCCGTTTTTCGTCGTTGTGTCGTTGTATCCGTTTTCTCGGTTCTGTCCGTGAGTCGGTTGTGTGGTTGATTTGTTCGGACCTGATTTGTTGACCTGATTTGGCAGTAAATCTGGTTCCTGATTAGGCAGTAAATCCACTTCTGAGTTTGAGTCCGAAACTGATCTTGATTCGATCGTGATTCGTCCGAGTCCGCTCTTGGTTGGATGACTCGTTGATTCCTTAACCCGTTAGCTTGATTCCGCACGCTAGTGGATTTATTCCGTTGTTTGCGTGCGGTTCGTTAGCCTCGTAGCCTCGTTAACCCGTTTCGTCGTGTATCACTTGGCTTCAATGTTGTGGACTAACGATCGTATCTGCATACGTTGCCCGATGGTCGGTTCGTCGAATCAGCATCGTCGATCTGTGTTAAGGGACCTATAGGCAGTTTTATACGCCTATATGGGGTTCTTTGGCCTCCAACCTCTTGATCATGTTCTCTACCTGTTCGCCCTGATGCACAAGCTCTTTCCACATCCGAGTCTCTACTACGCCTATCTTGGACAAAATATGGATCGACAGGTTGTGGCGGCACATTTCGATCAGTGTCGACTCGGAAACTTGGTCCCAACAGTGGACTGATCGATTCCGAAATCTCTTCACGAAATCGTTGACCGACTCCGACTTCCGTTGTTTTTCAGCGAGGAGAGTGGCCATTGACAATTCTGTGTCGTCGTCGAAGAAGCGGGCCAAAAAGAGCTTTTCGACATCGGCCCACGACTTGATAGAACTGGATTCCAGTTTACGGAATCATTCAAAGGCCACTCCCTTGAGAGTACCAATGAATAGTCGTGTGAGAATGGCGTCGTTCCCCGTAAGGAACCCAGTCTGCGCCATGAAGTAGTAAATGTGCTGCGAGGGCGAGCCCTTGCCGTCAAACTGCACTAAGCTGATCGGCTTGAATTTCACCGGTATAGGACCGTATCCCATTCAGTAGGGTAGGGACGAACCACCCCCAGCTTGCTGATATTCTGCTGGAGCTTCAGCGCGTTAAGTTGGTCTTGAAACTCGTCGAACCTCTTGTCACGGGCGCTATCCCTAGTATGTGACGTCCCTAACGACGTCTTGGAAGAGTAATCGGATTACGGATTACTGTTGTCTTCCGTTTCTATCGCCGGGCGGCGGGGAGGTACCCACTCCTTGTCCGTCGTCCGTCGGGGTAGGGGACGCTGGGTTCTCTTCTTCTTTTTCTTCTTGCTGAGAAGTTGCTCCATCATCTCTCTTAGAGAGTCGATGGTCGCCTGCTGCTCTTCGAGCTTCTGGGCGACCGTCTGGTCATGGGTGAGTTAGGTCATGTGCACCCGTGCCCTCGCGTCCTGACTTGAGTGCGAGGTTTGAGACGTGGTCGCCGCCGAGTGAACCTCGTCTTTGCCGCGGGAGGGAGGGGCTAAGGTGGAGTAATCAAACCCTATGCTTGTCCCTCTGCAACTACGGGTATGCTGGTATATGCCCTCTTGCCGGTGTCAGGCGAACCGAGGGTCAGGCCTCAGGACGGAGTCCGAATCCGGAGAGTCGGAAAGTACCACCTTACCCTTGTCCGTCATGTTGATTGTAGCGGACGGGAGTTCTAGGTCGTCGGCAGCGCGTCCTTTTTGGTGATGGCGCTTTCGACGGGAAGGCCTTGGTCGAGAAGGTTGTTGAGAAAGTCTCTCAAACACCGAAGGCTTCGTCGTTCCTATGCATTGGCAGTCGACGAGTACCGTGTGGATGAGCCTTTCGCAATGGCACTGAGGATTCACCTTATTTATGGTGCGTTTGCGAGTTAAGTATGCTCGGAGATCTTCTGCGGGTGGTTGGTGACAACCCACAGCATCGGAAGGATCGCTTGGGTGAGTACACGAGAGATCTTTGGATGTACTCTCTGGTGCACGCTGGGTGGAACGCTGTGGTGCTGGAGTTATGCGATCTCGCCTTGACGGGCGAGTTTTCGCATTTGGGCGAACTCCAGCGTGTAGGCGAGTTTCAACCCTTCGTTTGAACGAGCGGGTTCGCGAGGTGTCACCTATTTCCTTGCCTTTGCATTTATCCGCCAAAGGGTTATGGCGAGGCTCGCCAGCCTTCGGGGATTCGCCTATTCTGGTAGGCTCGCTCGCTCGGGGCGGTATATTCGTGTCAGGGATGTGACCTGAGAAGCAAAGTCCACCTGAGCGGGTGGCCCCGTCCTTCTTGGTTGGCGCTCCTGATTTGGAGGGCCTCCCGATGTTGGGCAAGTTACCCTCTCGTCTAACGCTTCTCGGGCCTGTGTGGTAATTCAGGCCGTTGTGTGAAGCGGAGGTTTGGGCTTCCTGCCCGACAAGCGTCTTCCGTCGCTGTTGGCTAGCTCTTCCAGCGGAGAGAGCATCTGCGCGGGCTGTGGCAGTGTGGCTTGTGCCGAAATGAACCGGTGTTCCCTCAGGGATAAATGTCACCCATCTGGCAGATCCTTGTCCCTTGCTCTAGATCTCGGGCTTGGCCTTGATCGATTCTGAGGGAGTGGGTTCCCCTGGCGAGACCCGGGCAGGACCCTCAGGTGCGGAGGCTTTAGCCGTTCGAGGTCAGCCTCGGTGCACGACTCTGTGGCGCTTGCGGGACGCATCGCCACCGGAGGAGGAAGAAGACAAGTACTCTTCATACTTGGCTTGGTCGAACTCGATCTCTAGGGACTCCACTGTCGTCCCGACAGCGACTTCGTCGAACTGAGCCACCACCATTTCGTTTGAAGAAACAGCTTCTCCCACTGTGGTCGCCATCTTCTGTAGGGTGTGTAGGTGTAAATTTCTGATTTTTCCGAAAATGGGGGATTTTGTTTGTATTTATAAGAAAGCTTATTACAAACTAAATCAATCTGAATTACAACAGAAGCAGAGGGAAGGCCCTCTTTGTTTAATCGTGGGGACTTTAAGGTAGCTACAGGATGCTTCGCTCGGTGCTCGTGCCGAGTCTGCTTCCCTTGGACGGTTCGATCGAGGTTG
Organism: Asparagus kiusianus; assembly: GCA_022839385.1. Classification (NCBI taxonomy): domain Eukaryota; kingdom Viridiplantae; phylum Streptophyta; class Magnoliopsida; order Asparagales; family Asparagaceae; genus Asparagus; species Asparagus kiusianus. The sequence continues at coordinate 9,250 of BQKN01046432.1, read as the reverse complement.
CTGGAGAGAGCTTCAGTACTCAGTAGAAGCTCAGGTTGATCGAGTTCGGATCTTCTGGCTCGTCGGCGATCGGGGCTCAGAGCTAGGAGATGGCGCTGTAATGCAAAGGTATGTAGAAAGCCTCTTCCTCTTTTTATTGATCAATCGATCGATCCTAAGTTGCTGAAAGAAGCTTTTTAATGGGAGAGAGACAGTTTGGCTATCCCTGGAATTATGGGATGTGACCATACATTGTTCAGAGATATTCTGCTGTTCCTTTGTGCTGCTAGCGGTCATTCGAGGAGCTGCATGTTGCGTCACGTCGCGTAGGAGTGGGAAAGCCCCTCCTCGTATCTGTGACAGCGGCTGCCAGATACTTGAGTGGATCTGGCCAGCTCATCGAGCGCTGGCGGCTCTTTCTCTCGGTTTGGACGAGTGATGTAAGCAGCATTTATGAGGATGCAGGCTGCTCTGGCAGCTGTCTGCTTACCCGCGCTGCGAGTTACCGAGTGGCCATTTGACGGTCCTGGGGTCCTGTGCCTTCTCTCCTCTCCCTATGTCTTGATAGAGGTTGGAGAATGGACGTCGCGTATCTAAGTGAGCTCCAGATAGCTTACGACGTGCTGACGGCTTCGGTTTTCCATTCTGATGGGTGAGGTGACCTGCATTTATAAGGACGCAGGCCGGTCCGGCGCCTGTCTTGTTCGCTTGAATTGCGGACGGCCGTCTGACGAATCTGGAGCGCTGTGCTCCCTCCCCTCGCATCGCGGGAAGTAGGGAAGGCTTGTCCCTGGAAACCCGGCTTTCAGCTCACGTAGGTGGGTTTGGTCTTTTGCCAGCGAAATTGGCATATGAAGACGGATCTGGAACCCTGCGGATGGATTTGGCTTATGGGGCGGATTTGGGCCTCTGCGGGTGGATCTGGCTCATGAGGGCGGATTCACTCCTATGCGACTTGGTGTGTGAGGGCCTAGGTGTACCATCGAACCCGTCTCATGGCTACACTCCATTCTTCGTCTAAGTGGATGGTCTTGACTTGCGGGCGAATTTGTTTGTTAGTCTGCCGCGGTAATTTTTACCGTCTACAAGACCCCCTTTAAAGTTTTTAGACCAAAACCGGCTTACGTGTGGTCTGGAATACTTTGAATAAAGAAATTTTGGGTGGATCAAGTGTCTTAGGATTTTTAGCAAATCCTCAGCTATCAACGGATTTGATCTGCCTTTACCGATTACCATTTGAATCGGGCTAGCCATACTATTCCCCTCAGTATGATGAGTTGTCGAGTGGTTTCTCTTAAGCTTAATGCTAAGATTTCTACTCTGACCCCTAGCCGCCTGGGGCGCGGGTCTAAACAAAATCACTTTGTCGATTTCGTAATATTGGGCGAATCGCCTGTTTCCCAAGGGTGGGTGAGTCACGCAGGCGAAGCTGGGCTTTGATGGCGAAATTTTCGACTGTCTTGCGGATTTCATTCAAAATTTCACCGTCGAGACTTTTCCCTCGGGCAAAAGTAGGCCTACTGTGAGCAAACCACATGTCCACCGGCGATGCTTCGTGCCCTTCCAGCTAAGGCGGCGTGGCTTTATCGTGATTTGACAGTTCGACGTCCACTCCGCGCGCCTCGTTCTGATCGTGACCGTGGTTTTCGAATCTAATCATCGGATGCAACCGCCAATCTCGGTTCATTCGATGTACCGAGGGTGATCTGGGTCGTCGATCTTAATCGTGTCCACGTCTCTCGTTCGTGGGGGTTTCGCCTTTCAAGGGTGGTCGTGGCCACGTGGGAAGTTAGGTCTTTTTAAACGAGCCCTCTTCTCCCCTCGAGAGCTGCCGTGTTCAAAAATCTTGAGAACTTTTTCAAGGAGATAGAGTGCTGCTTCGTCCTTCAATGGCGCCACGATCCAAGAAGTGTATTGCAAAGGGAAAAGGGCCCGGACGCTTTTCCGACCGTCTCTCCGCCGGTGCGCCCCTCCGCATGCCGGAGCCGCGTTCAGGTAAGTCGCAAGATCCTCCTGGTGTTGGGCCTGGGGGAATGAGTGTCGCTCATCCTTCTGAAATTCCGCCGTCCCTTGGTAACCTCCCCGATTTGGGGTTAAGTTAGCCCTATTTGCCTTCAGAAGGTGATTCCTGTCTCCTCGGGCGAGTTCGAACTCTAACGGGAAGGGGGCGAACCGGCTTTTTGGTAGGTGAGTTTGGCCCTTTCCTGGTAGAGGGGAGAATTGTCTGTACGGATAGACCTTGTTCGAAACGGATCTCCCCTTTCGACAAGCGAATTCGCCCATGCCTGTTTGATGGGTGACTTTGCCCTTGCAGCGGATTTTATCTTGATTGACTTTTTTTGTTCATTGCAGCGACCTTTTCCAATGAGGCTTTTCCAGAGGGTGTGGCCGTTGGCCACGCCGGGGGTATGAGCTATACAGCACCTCCTTGATTTTCCTCTTTGGCTTCAGTATCCTCATTCACCGCCAATAATCCTCATGGCTTGGTGAAGAGGGTTACAGATGGTCATCACTTGACGTTATGTGAGTTGACGACCGATGCGGCACTGACAGATGACGTTAGGACGGAGCTGCCCAAACCCCAGTTCTTATTTGGCGATGCTACGACCGACCCTTCCGTCTTGTTGCTCAAGGAGAGCAGGTGGTTCTTCACGGTAAAGGGGACTCATTACTACCTTCCCAGCATGCCGAGAGGGTTTTCGATTGTCGAGCTACGGCCTCTCGTGGTCCCTCGGGCGATGAACTGGGATTTGACCCCAACTCAGGACGGGGTCACTTGTGGCATCTTTACGGGTTCTACAGCTGGGTATGGAGTGGAGAGCTCATGCAAGCACGTGACAGGTCTGCGCCCTGGCTTACTGTCCGCTGAACAGCCTGCGGGGGAGTCGACAGCGGTGGCGGAGACCTTCCGTCACCGCTTCTTTCGAGCTGGTGGGAGCTTTCCCCCAAAGGACTTCAGAGCCCCAGGGTGGGTCTATTCTGCACCCGGCAGCGACACTTGGTGGTCCAAGATCACCGACTATGTTCTGGCAGAGAATGCTGACCTTAAGAATACCGAGCTGTACGTGGCCATCGAAGCCACCCGGCATGGTTTGCGGATCAACGCTTCTCAGTTCCACAGCATCCTGGAACTGTATTGTACGGAAAGCGACACATTTTTCACCCCCAACGGTGAGCTTGGCATCACCCCTCACGAGATGTATGACGTGTCGGGGCTGCCTCTGGGGGACTTTCCTTACGAGGAGTACGTCTCCGATCAAGATGAGATCAATCAGCTGTCAGACCATTCCCCTTTGGCGGTTGAAACTTTGTGGGAGTTACTCTGCCACTACCACATCTGTCTCAGTACTTTAGGGGCAGCAGATCATAAAGGGAAGAAGAAGAGGACCCCGGGGATCAGCCACAAGAATTAGGCTGATTATCTGTTCCCTGGGAACGATGTCAAGGGGAAGCCTGCTCTCCCGTTAGGCGAATGTGACCAGTCCGAAGTGGAGGCGAGGACAGCTGAAGAGGGAAGCACCATGACCCTCGATCATGACCAGGGCGGATTTAAGTCTGGTACGGTCTTTCACTCATTCCATCATCAGGCGAAGTCCCCCATCTCTGGGAAGGCTCTGTTCGTGGGGTACCTCATGTTATGGTTGAAGATGTACGTAATCCCTACTCACTCTTTCGAGGCCCTTCCTGTGGAGGTTGTGTATCCGACGGTTTGCTTAGCTCACGGGAAGTCTTACTCCCTGGTGTCGGCGACGATAGCGTGCAATCACCGGGGGCTCCGTACTCTGATGGCCCAATTCTACCGCGTATCGGCTATCGATGAGGGGGCAAGAGAGATTATCAGGACCCCTAATCCCAGGGTGGGGTTGCCATACACCTACCTGATGGCGTGGTTCGTATACCACTGTGAATGTTTGATGAGCGCCCCAGCGACGCTTCAAGGTGACAAGTTCGTCCCATTCGTCCAGCGTTTAGAGAGGTGCTCCTGGAAATGCAAGGACATCCCCGATGCACGGAAGACACTCTCCCACTTCGGGCATTATAATTTTTGCCGCTCTTTCCCTTATTTCAGTGGGGGAGGATATGGAGAATCTCTCAAGGATGCGCCGACGGCGGACCATTACACAGTTCTCCCTCGTGGTGCCTTTCGCTGGTTAGTGAACATCCGGCCGGGGTACCACGTTTTACGAACGGGTTCTACGTGCTATCTAGAGCCGTACATCCCTTGTAGGTTCGCCCGTCAGTTTGGGTATGACCAACTGTACGTGGGCAACGCCAATCCCCATCTGCACTTTGAAGGAGGGCTGGTGGACGGAGCTCGGGGATGGTTCTGGACTCATGCCGGCGGTACCAATGCCCGCTTTGAGCTACCCACAAAGGATCACGATTTGCAACACACGCTCTTGTACTGCCGGTGGTATCGGGGTGCCAGCGCTAATCCCGATGATTTCTGGTTTCAGAGCTCGTGTCTGGCGGAGCAAGAGCGTCGTCCAAGAGGAGCTGCCCGTCCTTCGAGGCGGAGGGGCCATCCAACTGCTAAGGAGCGGCTCATGGAGGATCCTGCCGAAGACCCTGAGGGTGAAGACGCTGGTACAGATGAATCCGAGGTGCCCGAGACACGAGCTCCTCTTCCTAGTCTTCCACCAGGTCCCCAAAGCGAGCGGAGGGAGCCAGTTGAGTTAACCCGGGCGAGTAAGTGCTTGGAGCAAGCCCGAAGCACGATCGCTGGGCGCATGGGGATGCCTCTGTTATCTCTAAGCAGTTCGTTGCTCTCGAAACGGCAGCGAGAAGCGGCAGAGGGTTCCAGAGCGGAAGCGGCCAAGAAGGCCCGTAGCGAGGGGACGACGGGGGTTACCCCCCTATCATGTCGGAGGCGGTGCCGAAAAACACCCCTCCGAGGCCTGATATGAGACCGCCAGCGGGGGTTTCGATGACTCCTTCGTCGGCACCCGGAGGTAACTTTTTAGTGTGATAATTTAGTGCATTAAGCTGGGCGTACACCCTCTGACCGTTGATTTTGGATCTGTGCAGGCACATTCGAGCGAGTGATCTCCGTCCCTTCTGACGAGGAGGAAGAGAGCGGAGACAGAGGAGAACTCGGGGGTTCAGGTAAGCGTAGGCTTTAGCGTTGTTAGCTCTTCCATGCTAAGGTTTTTTTTTGTTAATGTTCCCTTTACACTTGTAGCCAAACTCCCTCACGCGGCTGCTGGCAAGGAGGATCCCCCTACTTAGGCGGGTCACTCAGGCGAATCAGAGACGAACGACAACGCCTTAATTCATGAAGCGCTATCGAGCGAGGAGGAAGTATCGGCCCCTGCGGGCCAATAAGGGGAAACCTCCACCTTTGAGGGAGCACCGGTCAGGGGTGAACGTTCGGTGCAAGAGTCTCCAGCTCAAGGGAGAACACCCACTGGGTTGATGGCCACTTCCTTGTCGGTGGTGACCTGCGATTCTGTCACTGCCACTCTGGTGGCACCAGTAGTTGTTCCGGCTCTGGCGGCGCCAATCGCTGCTTCTGCGATTATGAGCACCAGTACCCCAATTGTAGCTTCATCCTCAGCCGAAGATGCCGCTCTCTCTCCCTTGGAACACTGGCGAAAGACGCAGGTGGCGCGAGCTCTGGCTAACTTCGAAGATACTTTGGCCCACTGCACCCGGCTGGTCTTGGAGGAGAGTTGTTCTTTCAAGGAATTCAAGGAGGATCTTGAACACGACGCGTCCTTCTTGCTCAAGAGGCTTGGCGCTACCGCGGCGAGGCCCTACTTTCGGCGTCTGAATGAAGTGGAGGGGGCTGCTCGGCAGTTGATCGCCCTTCGCGCGGAAAGTTCTACTCTTGTTGACCTCGCCTCCCGCGAAGTTCGAGTAGCTATGGCAGAGCGTGATCGCCGCCTAAATGAGCACATGTCACTGGAGTTAAAGTTGTCAGCAGAGTTGGAGCAGGCCAAGGCTGCGGATGAACGGGTGGCCCACGAGCAACAGGCGGCCCGATAACCGGCTCTCCCGACTTTCTTTCAAAGTAGAGAGGCTGAAACAAGTTATAGCTGACGCACAGGCTTCCCTTCCCGTTCAAGAGAAGGCTCGTGATCAGGTGGCAAAGGAGCTGGAGGGCATTGAGTCTCGCCGGCAATTGGCCACTGATTCTGTCGAAGAGAAGGATCGAGCTCTCAAGGATGTCAAAGTTACCATTCAGGACTTAATCTCGCGTACAGAGGAAGATCTTCGTCGAGAGGTCCTAAGGAGGCTCGAGCTTCGCCATACTGGGGAAATTCGTGAGGCAGAGCTGCGATTGAGAGCCTTGTAACTTGCCTTTGATTTTCTGTTATAATAGGACTTCTTCTTCATGAATGAAATTATCCTTTTGTTTCTGGCGATTATTTCTTGTGCGCATACTATACATATATATTTTTTTGTGCACTAGTTGGTGTTTGGTCACGGGAAACTCTCACCGGTAGATTTCAGTTACCAACTCGTTTCGCCTGCAGGCGAATTTTACCCAAGGGTGAATCCGCAGTTGTCACACTAACAGCGATTTCGATTATGCGTGGGCTCCGCTTTTAGCGGGTCGTGTGTTTACCCACGTGCACGTCGGTTACGGAGACGTGGGCACGTCGCCTTGCATTAATTGTGGTACGATGGGTCTCTTCGTCCTTCGCGACCGATCCGGGCCGTTGGCTAGAGATCGTGCCTAGGAACTGCCGAATCCTGGCCGTTTATAGGGGATTCGGACTGTTCGGCCTTCCTCTCAACTGTTTGGGCCTGAAAGGTCCAATCTGTTTAGGGTCAGGGTATTTTAGTACCCCTCCCCTTTGTCGAGAAAGACTACAGTTTTCTTGTCATCTTTTTCACAGAAGTTCTGAATTTCCCTTGCATCTTCCAGATGGCACCGAGGACGAGGAGCGCTACGTTGAAGAAGAGGAAGGAGGTTTCTTCTTCGGGCGCTGCCGAAGCTGCTGCTACCGAAGGTATGTCTTTTAATTCAACCCCCACTCAAGCATGGATTGGTATTTCTCGCCTGATTCCCCCTTTCACACCATCGCTGTGCTTCACAGCCCATGACGGCACGCCGCTTCCCGAGGAGCATGAGGCTGAGCCTATTCTGATATCTGATGATGAACCCGAGAGCCCGGCGGCTTCTCCTGCCCATGGCCCCGCTCCGCAGCCAGAAACGAAACCTTGCCTTGAGGTTCCACCCATCGTGATGCTTACCCCAGGTCAAGAGCCTGCTCCTCCCAATTCCTTGCCCCTACAGGCTCGCGTCGAAGAGTTCGAGAATGCGGTGAGGCAAGTGATTTCCCTTGTTAATCTTGGCATGGAAAATTTTGACGGCTTCAAGAAATCTCTCCTGGACCGCGTGGTCGACTTTCGGCGGTTGGGCGAAAACCGGCTCGCCACTCGTTGTATGCAGGCGCTCCGTCTCTTGGAGGCACGCATGATAATACTAGAGTCACTGCTACAGGAAGGCCCGGATGTGGAGTCTTGCTTGACTTACCTCGGGCGTCTGGAAGCTCAGGAACATGAGGCCCGTTCCAAAGAAATCACTGATTTGGAATCCATCGCCAATTTCTAGGTGAGTCAACAACGCTTGTTAGAGGAGCAAATTGTCAGCCTCAATCACACCATGGCTCGTCTGAGAGCCGAACTGGGACAGGCGGAGACGAATTGGAAGGGGCTCCAGTCTGATCTCGTAAAGGTTATCAGGAACGCTGAGGCGGAAACTCAACGCCTTCAGGCCTTACGTGAAAAAGACGTCGTCGCCAGGTCGAGTTCTGAGGAATGAATCAGGAAGGCGGCCGAGGACAAGGCTCGGGAGGACCACGCGAGTAGGGTGGCAATGGCCAAGGAAGATATTTCTTCTTTTAGTTTGCCTGATTGAGATTTCAACTCTGTACCCATGTTTAAGACATTTTGCTTGTTTGCCTTAAAACTATGCCATGACTCGTGAAGTCATAACTTTGTGCAAATGCCTTGCCTTAGTGAAAAACTGGTGTATGTTCTATGTTTCGAACGTAACATTATGACTTTCTTAGCTATTAAATCATAACTTTGTTCAAATGTACTGTCTAGAAGCATCTGACGAAGTTCGTGTTTTTCTTTTTTCATGCTTCTTTTGGATATAACACCCTCCGATGTTTCTTTGGCATGGCCTTTAGCGATTTCGGGTGGCACCCTTTGGGCGGAGACTCAACTCGAGTACGGGTCGGTCCAAATGATGGTGAATTCGCTGGGAGAGTCGTATTAAACCGCCGACGAGTTCGCTTGAAGGTTAACTTCAATTGCTGGCGGATTCGTGTTGAGGATGACCCCGGACACTGGCGAGTTTAGAATGCAGCGGAACTTTCGAAAGGGCGAGTTTGCATTGTAGACGAAACCTTGTACCACGCGTCTCTCAGCAGGCCCAAATGCTTGCCAGCTAGGGCTTTAAAGACGTGTCAATGCTCATTAATGGCGAAGTGACAGAACGCCTCACCTCTTGGGCTTCATCCGATCGGTCGGTTCGGGCCCCGAGAGGAGTGGCCTTTAATGGCGTGGAACTCGAAGCGTCACAGGGCATCTGGATCGCTCGATCATTTGAGGGAAGAGATCTCAATCGTTGTATCTTCGGCTATATCTCCCGTACTCGCCATCTTTTCAGTCACGTTCCTTCCTCTTCGATAAAAGCTCGCTAGATGAAAGACCGCTGCCGTAACTTCTCCACTCATGGCCTCCGACTCTGACCACAGCACCTCCGAGGAGGTTGGCTCTTCCGCCACCGTCGTCAACGTCGATGCTCTACCTGCTTCCCCGGCGAGCTCAGTCCAGGGGTCCTCCGTTCGGGATCCCGTGGCTCACCCCGCCTTCGTGCCCCTCCTGAGGCTGGAGGATTTGGTGCGGGGGATCGCCCTATCGATCGGCGTGGGCGACGGGCGGTACTTCGATGCGCTTCCGCTCGTGGAAACGGGGTTAAGGGAGGTTCGTCGAGCGGGTGATATCTCGCTCGCACGTCAGTGCGAGCAGGAGCTCCAGTGAATAGAGAGGTGGATGTACCACCTCGAGGAGCTTATAGGCGTATAAAACTGCCTATATGTCCCTTAACACAGCTCAACGACGCCGATTCGACGAACCGACCATCGGGCGATGTATGCAGACATGATCGATAGTCCACAACACCGAAGCCAAGTGATACGCGATGAGATGGGTTAACGAGGCTACGAGGCTAACCAACCGCACGTAAACAACGAAATAAATCTACTCGCGTGCGGAATCAAGCTAACGGGTTGAGGAATCAACGAGTCAT
>BQKN01046430.1:0-14245 GCA_022839385.1 Asparagus kiusianus | reverse complement strand
CACTCATATTCACACTTATGAGTTATCAAAATCAACGGGGTCTTACAATATTCCACTTCAATCCTCGTGTTGGACACTTGCCACTTACTCCATGTGTTTGGAAACCACGGTACTTAGTTCCTGTATCGGACATATTTCTTAACCCCGTATAAGACTTGCTCATAGGAGTTTATGACAAGACACTTATGTAGACTATGCCATGATTACATGATACTCGTGTAGGCTATGATATGACACTGCATTCATGCGCTGAGATTTTGTTGTATTTCTTTTATTATTGTTTCTGTACTAGGACCTCGGGTTTGGTGTTTAGGGATTTACAATTTGGGATACAAGGTATATACATGAGGGTTTCCTTGTTTGGATTATTTCACTCGATGTACCTATTCTCGTGTTGTAAATTTCTAAATACTAAAACCCCTTTTGTAAAATCAATGATTTTAGATCTATTATATATTATCTGTATTTTCATATACAACGAGCCCTCTTCCCTTGGAGTTGGTTGTGATGTTACTCGCTAGCGCTTTGACGCTCGTTGTCCCTCCCCCTTTCAGGTAACGAGCCAGGAGCCTGGAGAGTCGCAGGTTGATAGCGAGGTATTTTAGCTTCAGCTGTTTACTTAGATATATTTTCTTTTGGAGTTCCACAGTAGACTTTTGTTAGTTTTTTTTTAGAGTCTTATTCTAGAAGTTGTAAAGGCGGTGTGCCTTATTTCCTCTTGTCAGACATTTGTATTTGAGACTTATTGGGTATTCCAGTTATCTATTCAGACATTGACTATATATTTCTGTATGTTGGATGACGAGACATTTATGTGATTTCATTTCATCAGTATTCCTTGTGTTATCATTCACTTGCTTTTGCACCTGCACCTGTTATTGATTCTACTAGATTGATGTTAATTGTGATGGTGAAACATGTTATTGCACGGTGTGGTGCATGGCAGGTTTGGCATTCTTGGTTTCATCTTGGACTGCAGTCTTGTGTGAACCCATGGGCGTCACAATAAAAATATAGTCTTTGCAAACAACCAGGACATACTCGAGCTCGTTGTCCAGCTAGACCTAATAAATAGCAATTAATTAGTAATAATTGACATATTCAAATTTTTATATATTATAATATAGAAACTATAATTAGTATTTGATCGGTTATTGATATGTGTATAATTGTATGTGCAGGTATCTACACCATGCAGCCTGGGCTGATTAGTGATGAGATCCTATATGACCAGTCTCGACACTGTTCATATATTATATCCTTTACAGAGGTAATTAAGTTTCTTATAATTTCAATATTGCATTCTTATAATATTGCATTCTTATAATATTGCATTCTTATACTTTCATTTGCTCTATAGAAAGGCCCGGATATCGTTATGGTTGATCATAGCCTCGTCCATAGCCGTTGGCATCTAGAGGATGAGCGTATCATAACCGCTGTTGGACGGGCCGACGTCTTGTCATGTTCAAAGCTTCGTTAGATGAGGCTCGATTGTCCCCTACTCACCGCTTTGCTAGATAGATGGAGGCCGGAGACCTATACTTTCCACTTACGAATGAGAGAGTCTACCATTACTCGACATGATGTAGCCATGATACTCGGTCTCCGCATAGATGGTCCTTGCGTTACCGGTAGTGATAGACATTTTTGGCCGGACAAGTGTGAGGAGTTGTTAGGTGTAGCTCCATAGTCAATGCCTAGAGGAAATATTAAATTGAAGTGGTTGAAAGAGACCTTCTCGGTGTCATTGCCTATTGATGCACCACAAATTGATTGAGCAACATGCACGTGCATACATTATGCACATGATCAGTTCAATTATTTCTAGATTCGAGTAAAGATAAAGTGTATACCAGGTATGTGTAATTAGTATTTATAATAATTTACATGAATTAGCTTATTTTAATAACTTGAAATGTTGTGAATATGCTAGGTGGTTACCACTCATTGAGGACTTAGACACATGTGGCACGTTATCGTGGGGTAGTGTCGTTTTGACATACCTATATAGAGAGATGTCCAAAGTGGCATTCATGAAAAATAGTGACTTTAAAGGGTGTCTCGACTTACTGCAAGTATGGGTATGGGAGAGACTTCATTTGAAGCCGAGACTATGCGTGAATTTATAATTAGATGGACAAATTCCACTGGGATGCATGTGTTATATTTTTTTAACGTAGAAAATATAATTGTAGTTATCATTGTGGTACTGAATTTTGAAAACAACACAAATAGAATGTCCAAAAATGTTATGACGAGACCACGGCTAGACAATTATATTTCTACCGAAATGAGCTTGACCGTATGAAGATTTTTCAGGTATCATTTCTATAAAAATGAGCTTTTTCTTCTATATATCAACTTTGGTTTTAATGATATGCAACAATTATATGAAATACTCTGTAGATGGAATGAGAGCCCTACACCCAATTTTTTAATAATCTACCCCTACTATGCACAAAATACCTAGTTATATGGAGAGCCAGAGTTCCTCTAATATGTTTTGAGATAGTAGAAATGCATGTACCAGACCGCGTGCTTCGACAATTTGGTCTTGCACAACATATTCTGAAATTTGTTGAAAAAATAGAGAGGAAGGCAAAGAAAGGAGGCCAACAAAAGGACTGGGCAGCTGAGCATCAAAATTATATACACAGATGGAATGATAGATATTTTTGTATTATAATTGAACCAACTCCCTAGGAATCAGATTACTACACTTGGTATTAGGGGATAACCATAAGATGAATACTCCATGCGACCACATCACCGGTTGAGTTGCAAAAAGGATATGTGCCTCGGGGTATAGATGAGAGAGAATTAGTAAGTATTTTCAAATTTTATTTTAAGTCCATTTTTATTGGTATTTCTCAATACTGCTAACTTGTGTTTTTTTAAAAAATTTGCATGTATCAGCAATAGATGATATTCAAACCAATGCAAACCGTGGCATGGAATTGGCTCAAGCAGGTAATATAGAATTGAATATAAAATTTACATTAAGTAATTTTAATTTTAAAGTAATTCTTGCATTTCGAATTTTTTGAATTATCCCTCGCATGTACTTATCCCGAAGCATAAGAACATGCATCAATATATCAGTCAATAATGCGGAGGCTTTACCAAGCCTTACACCAAACTCCTAAAGACCTTCATGATGGATGGGAGATAACACAATTCGTATACACACGTCAACCACAACAAATGTTGGCCTCTTTGTTTTCATGATGTTTAACAAACAATTTACTACTAATGTTGTTTGTCTAGTATTCGTGTTTTCTTATTTATTGTAGGCAAACAATATGTTGGAGAATGGATGAAATTGCGCTTTCACGATCATATCCAATGGAGGTTGGCGGAATTGTGGTATGAAGCCTACGCAATTCAAAGTTAAAGATTCAAGTTCAAGTTTCATCTGTAAGTGTACCAAGATAGAGCTTCGTTGAAGATCATAAGCTTGGGTAAATTTAGTTTTAAGTTTTATATTATGTGTGTTAGTACTTTAATCTCAATCATATACACACATACACGTTTTGGTTTTGTATATATATAGTTATATATATACATATATGTTTTGGTTTATATGTTTTGGTTTGATAGTTTTCAAGTTTTAATATGAAACAATTGAATACAATTGAAAATACATTTCTTGTTTTATACTTATATGCATATATATGATTTCATCAATATCAATTTTATTTAGTTCAATGAAATCATGTTTGAGTGCATTATATGTGTTTTTTGATAAATACTATATTCATTGTTTATAGACTTCATAACAATAGTTTACATCTTTCTTCAAGTCTATAAAATCATTTTGTATTGTTTCAAAATATGGTTTAGCTAAAATGTCAAAACTCATATGTTCACATTTTATATTTTGAACTATTTTGTAAAATAATGGTATTTTTCATTTGGGAGGTCCTTTCTGAAAACCAGTTTTTATAGCTTGTGTATGATCATGTCTACAATCATTTCCCAAAGTTTTATATTTTTCTGAATTTATTTGATATTTTTAAACAGAGTTTTAAAATCAGAAAACTGTTTCAAACCTGTCATTTTCTTATATCTGTTTGTGGTCAACCGCCACGGTCGACCGCCCCTGAGTCCAGAGACTCAGAAAGTTTTTCAGAGACTCGCGGTCGACCATGACGGTCGACCGGATACTCTCGCGGTCGACCGCCACGGTCGACCGGATGGAGTCCAGAGACTTTCCTCTATTGTTTTGTTGCTCGCGGTCGACCGCGATTTTCCCACGGTCGACTGCCGATCGCCCAACGGTCATATTTTGTACAAAATCGGATTTCTGATTTGTTGGGGTTTCTGGTCTTTTGTTTGGGGTTTTTGCTGTTGGTTTCTCTTCCTATATAAACCCCTCAAACCCCCTTCTACCATGAGAGTGTTTTAAACAAGTTTAAGAAAGTTTTAACAAGGGTTTATGGTTGGTTTAAGTTTGTTTAAAAAGCTTTTAAGCATTTGAGAATTTGATTTTGTGAAAATAATTTCACAAGAGCTTGAGGAGATCATCAATTGAAGTTTGGGCATTCAACTCATCTCTCTCTCACTCTTGATCTATAGAGAAGTTTTTCTAAACTCATTCTAGCTATTTATTGTTTTGATTCTAATTTCCATAAGCTAGATTTATTTGAGTTTAGTTTGTTTTATTGTATCTCATTATTTACACACATAACTATTGAGCTTATTGTATTTCATACATAGTATAATTTGGGTTGTGGGGAGTGTAACTTAGAGATTGAGCCTACATTGTGTTCTCATCTATTGTAGAGAACAAATTATTTGTATTTGTGAGCTTCATTGTGAGGATACACTTTATAATACACTTGTACACCGAGAGGAGTGGTTGGTGAGAGACGGGGTCGAATCCAAGAGGAGTGGCGTCGGTTGACGAACCTAGGGAGAGGTCGCATCCGAGCACTTGAGGAGGAGGACACGGACTAGGCCAACACTTAGAGGGTGTAGAGTGTGATTACAAGTGTATAGTTGTAAAGTTTTCGGTTAGCTAGAAAACCGGATGTGAGGTGTAAACGTTGTTCGAGTAAGCGTAGAAAACCCGGTTGTGATAGTGGATTTCTCCCTAGGAGTGGGGAGCGGAGACGTAGGACGGAAGGTTCGAACTCCGTGATTATTTGTTTATGTTTGAGTTTGATTTGGCGTTTTATTTGTGCTTAGTGTTCATTACATTCTTGTCGCCATTGTCAATTGCCCTATCACGTTTGTAGATTGTTTATTTTACCCTTGTGTTAGTTTATATATCCTTGCATATAATTCACCATATATCTCATTGTTAGGATATTGCTCTTTGGTTATATTGCTCATTCTTTCTTATAACATATTGTATATCTATCTTGCAAGAATAACTTGTTAATTAGTTTTAATTGGCATAAAATCGGATTAGATTAGCATAAGACCCTAATCACCCCCCTCTAGGGTCTAACAATAAAGACAAGGACAACGCAGAAACGATAATGAAGTTGGGCATTCCCAATATGTTGATGATGGAGCTGGACTGTCACAACCACAAATGCAACCGGATCACGAATTCATCAAAGGTTGGGATGGAGGAGGCCGAAGATAAAGGAGGGGGAGAAGAGTTCTTGGATGTATGTAAACTAATCATTATTGTTATATACATTACAATTCTATTTTTGTATGTACATTACAAACCTATTTCGGGATGTAAGATAGTTTTTGGATTTGTAGCCGAGGCTGTGGTGTGATTTATTGGATTTGTAAGTGGCTTTATAGCTTGATTTGTTGGATTTGTAAGTGGGTTTGTGGCGTGATTTGTTGGTTTTGTAAATGAGTTTGTGGTGTGATTTGTTGAATTTGTAAATGAGTTATTACTATATATATGATCTTTAGATTTGATATATTAGTTTATATAGGGAATTGATAGGAAATGCAACGGTGTAATTTATGATTTTTAGATTTGATATATGAGTTTATACAGGGAATTGACAGGAAAAGCAACAGAGCAACAGAAACATGCACGTTTTGTGCACAGCAAATGCACGAGACTATCAGTCCCTGAAAAATGCACGAGACTATCAGTCTCGTGCACTTGGTTTTATGTCCCAAAATGTCTCTGCTTAAACACGGGACTATTAGTCCCGAGTTTTTAGCAGAGACTATTCGAAAGAAAAATAAAATGCACGGGACTAGCAGTCCCGTGCATTTCAATTGCTGGCCGAACTACACGGGACTAGCAGTCTCATGTAGCGTGAAAACATCACAACTGCAAAACCGATCCTTTTCTGAAGAAAAGAGTTAGTTTTGCAGATTATTTTGAGATGTGATCGTTTTTGCTATATAAAATTGAAAAAAGGGTGCTTTTAAAATTTTGTTCTAAAATAAAATTTATGTGTAACAAAGAAGATGATAGGCACCTCGGTGTCAAATGTGAGAGAGGAATTATAAAAGGTGTTTTTGGCTCTATAACCCCATAGTTCACTCTATTTGTAGAGGGACCTCCCAAATCTGCATTTCTGCTAATTTTCCCCCATATTCTCCCACATCAAATTTTCATTATCATTTAATCTAACACTGTAAAAACTCATAGGAGTTAATAATAAAACATGGTATAATTTTTACTGTGATTAGGTAATGTAAAAGGTGTATTTTTAACTTGATGTGAAACAAGAATAAATTAGCAATTATTTAGATTTGAGGTTAAATCCACAAATAAGAAAGACATGGAAGAATATGGATAAAACCCTTTAGAAAAAGACTACATTTCAGAATATCCAATGATCTTTGAGGGCTTTTGTACAAAATTATCTCTAAGCTTTCGCTGTCTCCGACATGGACCCGGTGAAATTGAATTCTCCGTGAAGATGCTCTAAAATTTGAACAAAAATCCTTACCGAATAAGGATGGTAAAAAACAAAAGGAAAAAAATGTCAAGACCCCAAATAAACAACCTTATGTGGCTTAGCCCTATAAAGTTTTCCCCATGTGCCCCGAAAGACCAGAAATAGTGTGGCTCAGCCTCAAAAGCCCATTATTATACATGTATGGTTTGTATTTGAGCTGGTCCTTCGAAAATCCCCTCTTCTCTCTTAGCAGCTCTCCATGAAAATCCATACTAGCCGGTGGAAGAAGTCATCACAATTAATGTGAGGCGACAGCAAAAATGGAGGGGAAAATGCGCGGCTTCCCTCCATTACTGATCTAAGTCATCATATATTGTCTATTTTATTATTTAATCTCTCATGTTCTCATTTATGGTATTAGGGTTTTGTTCTTTAACATTCAACAACCCATTATGTCCTAAAAATTACCTCAATTACTCCTCATAACTACCCTCATAACTTTCAACAACCCCCTATGGCCACCAAAAACTTAATTTGCATGGTGTCGTTAGGCGAGAAGTCTATGTTCCTAATGCTAAGTTCTACAACAAGATTTTTTGAACTGAAATTAATGTGTCTGAAAGACTAAGAGTACCTCAAGATGCTTTATCATTGATATATAAATCTGAAGGCACCCAAATTTGAGTTTTTTAATTGATAATAAAGATGATTTGAAGTGCATGGTGGAGGATAATCGACATATTGGTTGTATGGAGATTCATATGCAAGTTGTTGTTAATGTAAATGGTTCTACTTCTGAAAAAAATTAGAAACTTTTAAATGAAATATAAGTAATCAATAAACTCTTTTTAAAATTGGGCTTTATGTGATGTAGGCTTTGTAATTTCAGGCTTCATAGCACAGACGAATCATAATTGTTAACTTTAATGGTTACATGTTAACTCTTCATGTTGTGTGTTAAGTTTCGTAACTATCTGTTAACTTTTACTAGGACATGTTAATTTTTAGGGTTTTCTAATGATTATCACGGTAACACGTTAACTTTTAACTGAAGGTGTCAACTTTTCTTCTACTCTTTTAACTTTTCCTATTGTATGTTAACTTTCACTGCTTTATGTTAAGTTTTACGAAAACCTGTTAACTTTCCTTCTAGTTAGTTAACGTTCACAGTTACCTGTTAACTTACACAAGAAGCTGTTAATTTAAAATATCAGAAGATAATATTATAGTAGAATTTAATATCTCACTGGTTTATTAATTTGTGCAGTAGTGACATCTCTTTGAATGCAAAATATAATCCTCCTCCTCCAGAAAATACTTCTAATTCAGAAGGGATCTGAAATGATTGTCCGTCTGATGAGAATGTAATGAGATCTGATGATATTCTCAACAACACTTTCATCATTCCTCAATGGTGGCACACAGTAGTAACTGAAAGGGGCTTACAATTTGAAAGTGTAAATGAATTGCAACTTTGCAATAATATTCTACAGCGAAAAAGTTTGACTATAAATTTGCAAAGAATGAACCCATACGTATCCGAGTTTATTGTCAATGTAAGGAAACATATGGATGCCTCTAGATGCTATTTGCCTCTCCTGTTAAAAATAAGAAAAAGAATTGAAATCAAGAGGTTTGTGAATGAACGTAGTTGTGGACAACATACTAACTCGTCAGGATGATAACATATATCTCGCAAATTCATAGCAGCCCAATTACAACATGTGTTAAAGGTTCGACCTAAAATCCACCCAATTGATGTGCAAAAGGAATTTCTCACTCCGTATGGACTAAGAATTAAATATAGTAAGATGTGGTGGGACAAAGTAAGAGCACAAGAGGAGTTGTATGGTGATAGTTAGGAGTCTTACGATCAACTAAGATGATAAACTTTACAGATTTGTTATTAAATATATAAATTTTTGTAGTAGACTCTTATAGTACAATGTTAGTTGTTGATTTACTATGCAATATATTAACCTTACACGTTGGGTGTTACGTTTCATTGATATATGTTAACTTTCACAGTTGGATGTTATGTTTCACAAATTACTATTAACTTTACGAAATTATTTTATATTTCCTCCAATGTATTATATTTACCTGAAATGTGATGACATTGATGTATATGTATGAGCACATGAGAAAGGAAACAAATCTAGAAAGCTACATTAGAGTTCACGGCCATATTCCTCATTTTTTTAATAGAAAATTTTGACCATTTTTTATGAATGTTTGAATGAAAACTAGGGTTTAGATTTTGGGTTCTCCAATTTACGTGGGTTTGAGTGAGAGAAGAGAAAAGAGAGGGAGCATGGCAGTTTTGGGGGGAAGGGTTAATGGGTAGAATTGGGTTTTCACAAAAAAATTCTCTCTGTGCTGAATTTGAAGAGTATATAGGGGTTAAAATATAATTATTTGATGTATTAGGGGCTGGCTAGGGGGCTGGCCACAAGAGCTTTCTTTTTTGGGGGCATTGACATATTTTTCCAAAATAAAAAGGACAGTCTACACTTTAGTCTATCTGTTACCACCATTATGATTTTTTCCCACAGTGAAAAGCGACTAATACAATTTTGACCATTCAAAGGGTTTTCTAGAATATCATAGTTTAGGGGTTTTATGAACCAGCATGCCACATGTGCATTGCACATGACGTACTTGGTTTAAAAAATTATTAGTAAATAGTATATTCTATATCATTGATTTTTAAATATGTACTTACGATATAATTTTTACTTATGATATATTGATTCCAAAGATATCATGCATGAAAGTTACAAGGCCACAAATTAATGTTAAATGTTTAGTATCTTCTTGGAATAGCAACAAATGTTTTAAATATAAAATTACAAAAGCTATAATAGCGAGATAGAACCACAATCGATATAAAGCTATTGTTTCAATAGCTCAGTTCATGGAAATTGTATAAGTCAAAATTTTAATCCAAATTAGATAATATTAATCAAGAGACAAATTAATCTAGATTTTATATAAGAAATCAAAATGTTTATGCAATTCAATCAAATATATTATATATAAGCTTGTGTATTCTGATTTACTAAATGAGTAGAAGATAGATAGCCAATCTTTTGCTAGGGTATAATTTAAATGAAACCAAAAAGCTAAAAAAAACTCACCAAAAGATGCCACCTTGTTCTCCTCCTCCTCAAAATTTTTTGACATGCGTCATATCATCTAATCTTTTACAAGGGTATAGATTAAAGCAAAACCGAAAAGCTAAATAAACTCATCAGAGGATGCCACCTCATCCTCCTCCTTCTCAAATTCTTTTCACACATGTCATATCATTTAATATGTCCATTTAAATTACTATAATATCTCAACCTTTAATTTAAACACACACACACATATATCAATAACAAATTTATAATAAATTAGTATATATTTTACAATATCTTTAGTAACTAATTCAAATCATAAATAATATTAAATCATCATAATCTCATTTAGGCATTACTTTTTAAAATGGAATTTTTTTTTCAGATTTGTAGTTTCACGCAAACAAAATATTTATCAAAAAATCTTTTCCTTAAACTCTTAAAAAAATTTGATCTCCGAAAAATACGTTAGGTATTTAATCTAGCACTGTTCAAATTTTATTTATTTTAATTTGTGTATCATTTTTATTTTAATTGTTATCAAAAAAATTTAGATCATCATTTTAATTTCTATGTTGCAGGGCACTTTTTATTGGAGAAATATTTTTAGGTACTTATTATGTAACCCTTGATTAGTTATTTCTAATCTTTTACTAGATTATATATTATAGCAAAACCAAAAAGCTAAAAAAAAATCACTAGAGAGTGTCATCTCATCTTCTCATCTTCCTCCTCCTCAAATATTTTTTGACACGTGTCATATCATCTAATAGATCCATTTAAATTAAATATCTCAACCTATAATTAATATATATATATATATATATATATATATATATATATATATATATCGTAAAACAAATTTATAATAAACTAGTGTATCTTTTGCAATATCTTTAGTAACTAATTCAAATCACAAATAATATCAAATCAA
This sequence comes from Asparagus kiusianus, assembly GCA_022839385.1. Lineage (NCBI taxonomy): Eukaryota > Viridiplantae > Streptophyta > Magnoliopsida > Asparagales > Asparagaceae > Asparagus > Asparagus kiusianus. Next base: position 3,353 of record BQKN01046430.1, on the reverse strand, counting down.
TATAATCTCATTTAGGAGTTTCTTTTCAAAATGAAAAAAACAAAGTTTGATTTGTAGTTTTACATAAATATAATATTTACTATAAAATCTTTTCCCCATAATCTAATTTTTTATCTGTGATAAATACATTATGTATTTAATCTATCACCATCCGATATTTATTTTATTTTAATTGTGTATTATTTTCTATTTTAATTATTATTAAAAAAATTCAGATGATCAGGTTTAATTTCTACGTCCCAATACACTTTTTCTTGGAGAAATATTTTTGAGGTATTCATTAAGCAACCCCCGATCAGTTATTTCTAATTTTATATATTTAGTTATTATTTTTATATCTAATGGTTGCTATTTTAATTTTCCTTAAAAAAATTACTGCGTGTAAAATATAATCTCTGATTTTTTATCTTCAAGCCATGTCTCTTTTATTGCCTAGAAGAAAATAATTTAAGTATTTAATCTACACCGTCTAATATAATTTTATTTCTAATATAATTTTATTTCAATTTGTGTACTATTTTTTAGCTTTAATTGTTATTGAAAATATTATTTATTGAGATCTTGAGTTTTAATTCTAAGAAACAACTCTTCGATATTTTATCTACAATCGAAGACGCTCTTACTTGGAGAAACATTATTCAGGTATTTATTCTACAACCCTTAAATAATTAATTTATTTAATATGTTTAATATTTTTATATGTAATTGCTATATTTTTAATTTATCTCTGGTAAACTTTACTATAAAGGAAAATAAAACAGTGATTTTTTATCTTCAACCTATCGCACTTTTATTGTTTGGAGAAAATAATTCAGGTATTAAGTATTTCTTTACCACTATTTATTATTTATATTTTAATATGTTTAATATTTTTTTATATCTAATAGTTATTTTTAAGCATAATTTGATGTATATTTTAATTTAATTTTCTATACTTGTGTTATGCTATTTTCAGTCGGCAAAGTATGACCATTTGCCAGCAACAGACATGTGTCCCCCTGCATGCACCGCTCAATCCAAAATTGACGGTCAAGGCAATCAAGAATCCCTACGTAGCCGACCCGTCGAGTCGACATCTCCTTATGTCGACACGAATGGCGGTACTCTTGTTGAAGACAACTCGTAATGAGCCCACTTGACCAATTATTCAACACATCGTGAGGTCGACTTGAAAGACGTTACTTCTCGGCGAAGCTATATGATGACTTCACCCTCGAGCCACTCTCACTAACGGCACGTTGGCGTCTTATTTAATGCTTAACAGACGCATCATGCCTCTAGCCCCGATAGTCTTCATGACTCATCAGACCACGTCAGCACTGTTATGCCTCCGATCGCTTCACATTTAATGCTGAGGTGATCTCTCCTCCACTCACCGATCGGCACATGTAAAGTTGGTGTTGACGTAACCGCCAACCTATACTTCTTCACCGTCATCCTGTACTCGGTCGAAGTCTATTCTACCCTTTGCAGCATCACTATAAATACATGTACTATTCTCAGAGAGAGAGGATCTTTTTTTGAAAAAAAAAGACTCTTATAAGCCATTTACATGCTATTTTTCCAGGTATTATCTTGCTAACCATACTGCACTACTCATAAGAACTCTCAAAGTTCTTCATTTCTTCACTCAAGTTTACTAGCTGACTTAATCGTCGGAGGTACAACGAGGGAATCAAGCCTCGACCTCTCACGAGTTTCTACTTGTGCAGGCTAAAAGCTACTAAACTCAAAATCAAATATTCGGAGAAGTGAGCGACCCCTCATCAATCTCATCCTCAAAATATTTAACTGTTTGGTCAACCATCATCAACAACTTGATTTATTGAATATGTTAGAAAATAAGATATTGATTTAAAAAAAATAGCAACTATAAAATATATTTACTTATATTTAATTTGTATTTTATATTTTTATATTTTTAAATTTTATAAAATTGTGAAAGTTTATTAAACTCAAACTAATTCATGTAAATCAAGAGTTCATGAATTCAAATGTATGAGAAATTTTGGTAATTTTAAATATGATAATATAAATTAAATTTTTTATGAAGCTAATTTAGTTTCCTAATGTCCAAATTTTAATTTAGATTTTTTTTATTTTTAAATTATTGTGAAAATTTATATTTATTTTTTAAAATTTTATAGAAATTAAATGTTTTCCTAAATAAATTATTTTGCAAATTTACAAATTTAATTGAATTTTTTACTTTATCTAAATTGTTGTGAAAATTTATTTTCATACCAAACAAATTGTGCTAAAAGTAAAATTACTTTTAGTAAAAATTAAATTAAATAAGAACAAAATTTTAGTAAATTTTAAATTACTAAATCTTACTTTAGATCATATTCACAAATTTTCATATTATTTCAAGTTATTTTAAAAATAATACCAAAATTTTATTAAATTTCAAATTACCAAATTAATCATACCAAATACAAGTTATCAATTTAAAGTATCATATCATACTTTAATTTAATTACCTAATTTAGATCACATTCACAATTTTTTAAATTATTTAAAATTATTATAATTCAAAACATATCTAAAATAATATTAAAATTTTATCGAGTTTTAAATTACCAAATTTGTGAAAATTTAGTTCATATTTTTTAAATAATACTAAAATTATAATCTTTACACAAATAAATTTTTTATTGAATTTAAAGATTTTAATTTGAATTTTTTGATTTTATATAATTGGAAAAATTTATTTTCTTAATTTCTAATTTTAATTTTGATTTTATTCCATTTTAAGATAGTTGTGAAAATAAAATTTTGGTTATTTAAAATATTTTTATAATTAAAATAATGTTAAACTTTTAAATTTGAATTGAAATAATTTAGTTTCTAATTTTGAAATTTTAGTTATAGTTTTTTATTCTCTATATAATTGTGAATAGTTTATTCATATAATTTTGAAATAACTTTTGGTTTCATGATTTTTTTACTGTATTTATGTCAAAAGCTTTTTAATTAAATAATACCAAAATTTTAGCAAATTTCAAATTATCAAATCTTACTTTAATTTAGCTACCTAATTTAGATCGTACTCACAAAATTTCAAATTATTTTAATTTTAAAACATTTCTAAAATAATACCAAAAATTTATTAAATTTCAAATTACCAACTTAATCTTATGAAATACAAGTTACCAATTTAAACTACCAAATTTTGCTTTAATTTAACTACCTAATTTTGATCATGTTCATAATTTTTCAAATTATTTCAAATTATTTTAATTTCAAAACATGACTAATATAATACAAACATTTTATGAAATTTCAAATTACTAAAATTGTGAAAATTTAATTCATATTTTTAAATGATACAAAAATTATAGTTTTTCCCC
>BQKN01046427.1:0-26588 GCA_022839385.1 Asparagus kiusianus | reverse complement strand
GGCGAATTGGGTTTTGTCGTGGCATGGACGACTTTAGTGGATCCGCCATCCCGTGGGGTGAGATAGGCGAATGGATTCCGCCAGAAGCTTTCGCCAGAGCGGGTAGAGTAGGGACAGTTTAACCTCATATACCAGTTGGAGGGTTTGAGAACCAGTTTATACTCATGTACTTGTGGGAGTTTGTGAAGAAGAACTAAGGGTAGTACTTCTTCAAGTATTTGCCGTTGATAGGCATCATGATCTTGTCGCCATTGGGCTTGACGAGGCTATAGGCGCCATTTGAATAGACTGTTTCTATTACGAATGGCCCTTCCCACTTGGATTGGAATTTACCCTTCTTCTTGGAGGTGAGAATCATTGGTCGGCGAACAGCTAACACCAGCTCTCCTTCCTTGAAGGCTCGGCGTCTGACTTTTTTGTCGAAAGCCTTAGCCATCCGCGCTTGATAGAACTCAATGTGCTGTTGGGCTTCTAATCGTTTGTCGTCCAACGCCTCGAGCTCGGTGAGTCGTTGTCGGTGGTTGTCTTCCACCGTCATCCCTGCTGCCAAGGCGACGCGGAGAGATGGAATTTGGATTTCTAATGGTAGTATGGCCTCATAGCCGTATACCAATGAATAGGGCGTGTGGCCAGTCGGTGTGCGAACCGTTGTGCGATACGCCCACAAGCTTTCGCCAAGTTTCTCGTTCCAGTCACGTTTGCTGGTTGAGGTCAACTTGGTTAAAATCTTGATGATTGTTTTGTTGAAGGCCTCGGCCAAGCCATTTGCTGATGGGTTGTAGGCCGTGGAGGAGAGGTTCTGCATTCGGAACTTGTCGCAGAATCTGGTGAATGCATGACTGACAAACTGGGTACCATTGTCATGGATGATACGTCGTGGCACGCCATACCGGTAAATGACGTGGTGTTTGATGAACTTAATTACGTCGTTGGTCTTGACTTCTCTCAAGGGGACCGCTTCGGCCCATTTAGAGAAGTAGTCGGTGATCGCGAGAATGAAGCGATGACCTTTCGCCGATGGTGGGGATATTGGTCCGACTATGTCCATCCCCCACGCCTCGAAGGGCCACGAAGCCTTTGTTGGGTGCAGGTCTTCAGGTGGTTGATGCATGTAGTTGGCGTGAATCTGGCACTCGTGGCAGCGCTTTGCGTAGGCGACGGCGTCTTGCACCATCCTAGGCCAGAAGTAGCCTGTCCTTCGTAGGCGATCCCAAAGTTTGGGTCCGGGTTGGTGAGCTCCGCCGATGCCGTCGTGGGCCTCGCGTAGAGCATCCTGTGCTTCCGCTTTCGAGAGACATCGAAGCAACAAACCGTCGTATGACCTTCGATACAACATCTTGGTGGTCGAGTCGTAGTAGAATCTCGTAGCACGTCTCCGGACTGACTCTCGCTCCTTCGCATCCTCGGGTAATACGCCGTAAAGGACGTAATCGATGATCGGGAGACGCCAGTCTTCAGCACTGGGCTGATCTGAGACTTGATGTGTGGCGTTTACTTCTGGAGCGTCTTTCAGCCGAAAGGGCTTCCTGCTCGCCACTGTGACCGATTGGATTGTTCCGAATGGTTGAGCCAAGTTGGCCGCCAAAGAAGCCAAGGCGTCTGCATGTGTGTTCTTGGAACGTAGCACATGCTCAATGTGGAAATTCTCAAACGATTCCACTAGCCGGGCGGCCGCCCTGTGGAGTGGGATCAGGTCTTCGTTTCTAACCTCGTATTCGCCGGTCATCTGTTTGACGATGAGCTGGGAATCGCCGTAAGCTTGGAGGTGCTTTATTCCTAGCTCTTTAGCCAACTCGAGTCCGAAGAGTAATGCGTTGTACTCGGCCACATTGTTGGTACATGGCTCTGTCAAAGAGAAAGCTCGTGGTAGTACGTGGTTGTGCGGGGAAGTGAGGACCACCCCCACTCCCGCGACAATAGAGCCATCCGGGGCTGCGCGAGACGCGCCGTCGAAGAACATCTGCCACACATCCGGTAACGAGGTTACGTTGACCTCAAGTGGTTCGTCCGGCAAGTCTTCAAATAAGTCGGTTTTTGTTCCCAGCGGGTGACTGGCCATGAGATCGCATATGGCCTGCCCCTTGACCGACTTCTGGGGCATGAAGTGAATGTCGTACTGGGAGAGCAGAAGTGCCCACCTAGCTAAACGCCAATTTAATACCGCAGGTTGCGTCATAAAGATTCGAATGGGATTCATTCGTGAGATGACGTGGATCGTCTGGCCAACCAGGTAGTGTCGCATCTTTTGGATGGCGAACACCAAGGCCAAACATTCTTTCTCAACCATCGGGTACCGTTGCTCGGCGCCTTGCAGGGTCCTACTGAGGTAGTAGATGCCTTGCTCGTGGCCGGCATCATCGTTTTGTGCCAAGAGAGCACCCAGAGAGTGCTCCATGGCCCGAATATAGATGAGAAACGGTTTCCCTGAAATCGGTGCAGCGAGAACCGGCGGATTTGAAAGGTAAGCCTTGATGTCCTCAAAGGCCTGCTGGCAAAGCTCGTCCCACACGAAGGAGGTGCCTTTCTTCATAAGCTTGGAGAACGGCTGACACTTGCCTGAAAGATTCGAGATGAATCTTCGGATATAGGCCAATCGTCCCTGGAGGCCTCTCAATTCCTTGAGGTTCCGGGGTGGTTGAAGCTCTTGGATGGCTCGCACCTTGTCTGGATCAATTTGGATCCCTTTCGTCGTGACGACGAAACCGAGGAACTTACCACTAGTCATCCCTAAGAATGATTTCGTGGGGTTCATCTTGAGCTGGTGAGCCCTCATGAGTTCGAACATTGTCCTCAAATCTTGAAGGTGGTCGCCGTGGTGGCGACTTTTTACGACGAGATCGTCCACATAGCATTCCACCGTCTTTCGCAGGTGCTGTCGAAAGATCGTGCTCATGGCACGCTGATAGGTTGCGCCGGCATTCTTGAGTCCAAAGGGCATGACCGTGTAGCAGTACACCCCCATGGGAGTTCTGAATGAGGTGTGTTTTTCGTCCTCGGGGTGCATTTTGATTTGATTGTACCCCGAGAAACCGTCCATGAAGGACATCCTCTCGAATCCGCACGTGTTGTCAATGATGACATCCGTGATGGGGAGGGGAAATTCGTCCTTTGGGCACGCAGAGTTGAGGTCTCTGAAATCGATGCAGATGCGGATCTTACCGTTTTTCTTTAGCACTGGAACAATGTTAGCCACCCAGTCGGGGTGTTGTTCTTCTCTGACGAAGCCGGACTCGATGAGCTTCTTTACTTCAGCCTCGATCGCCTCCATGATCTGAGGGCGAAACCGCCTTTGCTGCTGCTTGACTGGCTTGGCGTCTGGGCTGATGTTGAGGCGATGTGTGGCGATCCGCGGATCCAAACCAGGCATGTCCTCGTAATTCCACGCGAAGACGTCGATGTATTCCCGTATGAGGGCGATGAGATCCTCCTTTTCTTGAGGAGGCAGGCTACCACTGATGAATATGGGCTTGGGACTTTCGTCAGTGCCCATGTTCACTTGAAGGATTTCGTCCTCAGTGGGCGGTTCTCGCTGCTCGAAGCGACTACTCCACTGGGCGTTAACATGGCGATCCCATGTCTCGTCATAGAGCGGGAGCTGTTCATCTGTCGCCATCTCGGCAGGGTCCATTGTAGCCATGTTGATCGTGAGGCCGTCGAATAGGTCTCTCACGCTGACATCTGAGTCCCACGCCGAGGTTTCTGACGACTGATCTCCTGAACATGCATAGTCGGAATCTTCGCCGATGTGGAAGCATAAGTCGGACGAGGAGGAGGAGTAGCCTAAGCCTCTCCTAGTCCGGTTGAAATAATTCGAGGGTTTCCCCTTAGGTACGTAAGCAGGTCGGATGACCGTCTTGCGTCCTCGGCCGTAATTGAGGCCTTCTAGACGAGTGAGGTCGTACCCCATGTTGCTCATCATGCGTCTCGCAATTCGACTGTATTGCGAAAACTGGGGTGCTGGGTCTTCGTCTTCGGACTCGTCCCAGAGCGTGCGCAAGGGCTGATCGATCAGGCCGAAAATAATGTCCTTTCGATATTTATTTCGGGCTGGTACGACAAATACGGCTTGTGACGAATCAGCCAGCGATCCCCTCGTGGTGTATGACGAGCGGACCGGCATGTGCAGGGAAGGATCCCGGTAGAGTTCCGACCATAGGCCGTTGGGTTCATCGTCCTCAGACGTAGAACAAGACGACACATAGGCAAAGTCGGGTTTTTCATTGACGACAATCTTTCCCGCTTGAACAGCGTTGGTTACATGATGACTCTCGTAACCAATTACAATTGACTCGAAATCGTTTAAGATTAGATTGTCGCCGTACTCAGGCTCACTGTCCGCTTCGTTGCCGCTTTCCGGCTCCTCAATCGGCGGTTCGACAGGGTCCTGATACAGCAGAGAGTCGGTGAAGTAGTTTTCGACGCCTTTGAAGGGTTGTCTGTCGGCCACCACCGTCTTCACGCGCTCGTAGTCGTCCACGTACTTCAAACATTGGTGCAGAGTGGATGGGACTATTCGATTGCCATGGATCCACGGGCGTCCTAGGAGCATGTTGTAGGAAGGCTCGGCATCGATGACATAACAGGTCACCTCTGTCTTCATGTCGCCTATGCGGCATTTCAAGCGAATTTTGCCTAGTGGCCGCGTCCCTGTGGCGTTAAAGCCAAAGATGGTTGTGGTGGTTGAGGACAAACGCTTCGGCGGTATCCCCAGATGCTTGATCAATTTCAGAGGCACGATGCTTAGTGCGGAGCCCGGGTCGACTTGGATCCGATCCACTCTCGCCGATCCGACATAACCCGTGAAGTACAGTGGTCGATCGTGAGTCATACTCTTGATGAGCATATCTTCAGGAGTAAAGGTGATGCACGGGACCCGTCTATCCGAGATTTGGCAACAATTCGCACATTCTTGTTCCGCCTCCGTCTCTTTTAAGAAATGGGTCGAGAAAGCCTCCGAATCCGCCAACGCCTCCTGTAGGGCCTCCCGAGTAGACCTGGATAGTCTAAGGAGGTCGTGCATGGTGATTCGCGCCGGGATGCTTTTCAGTTGTGCGAGCACGTTGAACCTGAAAGGTTGGCGGCTTGAGCTGGGTGCCTCTGGATTAGGAGGGGTTGTGGCGGTTGGCCTCGCGGGAGGTCTCGCCGCGTTCTCTACCCTCGCGGGATATTCTTTGGCGAACTCTTTTCCAGCCCTCGTGGCGAAGACGTTTGTGTCTTCTTCGGAGTCAGTAAGGGTGGCCATCGCTGGGCCGTCTCTGTCCGGAATGGCAGAGACAACGTTGCAATGTTTTCGTTAGACCTCCTTCGGCGGTCGCGCGGTCCATTGCTCGTCGTTGAGGAGGTCTGGGTGGACCCACATTATCTGCCCCGGTGGCAGGGTCTGTGGTACCAAGCCCTTTTCCCGCTGGTTATGAGGATCGTCGTTGGTGACCCTTAGAACCGCTTTGGGGATGGGAATTACCCCCGCTGGAGCATGAACTTCTGGGAGATCTGTTCCAAAGCTCAAGGTGATCATGTTTGTGGTCACCTGCTTTTGAACTTTCTCTTTCTTCAAGACTCCTGCATCGTAGAGGGCCTGGAGCTTGTCCTTGAGGACGTAACATTTGGTCGTGTGGTGACCAAGGAATCGGTGATAAGCGCAGTAGGTCGGGTCACCGGTTTTATCTGCCTCCTCAGGTTTTGTAGCTTCAGGCAGTTTGATTCGACCACTCTTGAGCAGGGTATCGAGCGTTGCCACCACCTGGTCCTCTTTGAAGTCATAGTGCCGTGGGGGGCGTTGTTCGAATTGCCTAGGTTTCGGTTTTGGAGCAGTCCTTGGCGTCGGAGCAGAGTCCACAGCCATGATCTCCTTTCCTCTTGTCCGAGGGGGATTCTTCGGCGCGGCTGGCTCTGCAGCTCCTTTCTTGGGCTGGGGTTCTTCGGCCTCCAACCTCTTGATCATGTTTTCTACTTGCTCGCCTTGACGAACAAGTTCTTTCCACGTCCGGGTTTCTACCGCGCCTATCTTAGACAGGATATGGATCGATAGATTGTTGCGACACATCTCGATAAGCGTCGACTCGGAGACTTGGTCCCGACAGTGGACAGACCGGTTCCGGAACCTTTTGACGAAGTCGTTGACCGACTCCGACTTTCGTTGCTTTTCAGCAAGGAGAGTAGCCATTGATACTTCGGTGTCGTCGTCGAAGAAGCGGGCTAAAAAGAGCTTTTCGACGTCGGCCCATGCTTTGATGGAGCCGGGCTCCAGCTTGCGGAACCATTCAAAGGCTACCCCCTTGAGGGTGCCTATGAAGAGTCGCGTGAGAATGGCGTCGTTTCCAGTAAGGAATCCGGTTTGCGCCATGAAGTAGTAGATGTGCTGCGAGGGCGAGCCCTTGCCGTCAAACTGCACCAAGCTGATCGGCTTGAACTTTGCTGGGTATGGGACCGTGTCCCATTCGACAGGGTAGGGGCGGACCACCCCCAGCTTGTTCATGTTTTGCTGAAGCTTCAGCGCGTTGAGCTGGTCCTGGAACTCATCGAACCTTTTGTCACGGGAGCCATCCCCGGTGTGCGACGTCCCTAGCGACGTCTTGGAAGAATAATCGGATTGTCGATTATCGTCATCTTCCGTTTCCATCGCCGGACGGTGAGGAGGTACCCACTCTCTATCCCCCGCTTGCCGAGGTAAGGGGCGTTGGGTTCTTTTCTTCTTCTTCTTCTTGTTCAGAAGCTGTTCCATCATCTCCCGCAGAGAGTCGATGGTCGCCTGTTGCTCTTCGAGCTTTTGAGCGACCGTCTGGTCATGGGTAAGGTCGGTCATGTGCACCCGCGCCCTCGCGTGCTGACTTGAGTGCGAAGTTTGAGAAGTGGCCGCTGCTGAGTGAACCTCGTCCTCGCGGTAGGAGGGAGGTGGTACGGTGGAGTAGTCAATCCCGCTCTTCATCCTTCTGCGACTACGGGTACGCTGGTATATGCCCTCTTGCTGGTGTTGGGCAAACCAGGGATCGAGTCCCAAAATGGACTCTGAATCTGGGGAATCGGAAAGTGCCGTCTTGCCCTTGTCCGTCATGTTGATTGTGACGGACGAGAGCTCTGGGTCGTCAGTAGCGCGTCTCTTTTGGCGACAACGCCTTCGACGAGAGGTCCTCTGGTGAGAGGGTCGTCGAGAAATTCTCTCAAACACAGAAGGCTTCGCCGTTACTACGCATTGGCAGTCGGCGAGTACTGTGTGGATGAGCCTTTCGCAGTGGCACTGAGGGTTCACCTCGTGCATGGTGCGCTTGCGAATTAAATATTCTCGTAGATCTTCTGTGGGTGGTTGGTGACAACCCCCAGCATCGGAAAGATCACCCGGGTGAGTACACGAAGGATCTCCGGATGTGCTCTCTGGGGCATAATGGGTGGAATGTTGCGGCGTCGGAGTTAGGCGGTTTCGCCTTGACGGGCGAGTTTTCGCGTTTGGGCGAACTCTAGCGCGTAGGCGAGTTTCAGCCCTTTGTTTAGACGAGCTGGCTCGCGACGCGTTGCCTATCTCCTTGCCTTTACGCTTATCCGCCAAGGTCTCATGGCGAGGCTCGCCAGCCTTCGAGGATTCGCCTTCTTGGATAGGCCCGCTTACTTGGGGTGGTTTGTTTGCGTCAGGGATATGACCTGAAAAGCGAAGTCCGCCTGAGCGAGTGGTCCCCTCCTTCTCGGTTAGCGCCCCTGGTTTGGAGGGCCTCCCGATGTTGGGCGAGTCGCCATCTCGTCTCTCGCTTCTTGGGCCTGTATGGTGGTTCAGGCTATTGTGCGAAGCGGAGGTTTGGGTCTTCTGCCCGACAAGCTTCCGTCGTTGCTGTTGGTTAGTTCTCCCATCGGGGGGGGAACTTGCGTGAGCAGCGGCGGGGTGGCTTGTGCCGGAACGAACTGATGTCTCTTTCGAGATAGGTGCTACTGAGGGTCGTTTGGCGACCCATTTAGTAGACCCTTTCCCCCTGCTCTCGATATGGGACTTGGCCTCGAGAGCGTTTGGGGTGGATTTCCCTATTGGGACTCCGATAGAGCTTTCTGGTGCGGGAGTTTTGGCCGTCTGAGGTCGGCTCCCGTGCAGGGCTCTGTGGCGCTTGCGGGACGCTTCGCCACCGGAAGAGGAGGAAGACAAGTACTCTTCGTACTTGGCCTGATCGAACTCGATTTCTAGGGACTCCACTGTCGTCCCAACAACAACCTCGTCGAACTGAGCTACCACCATTTCGTTTGAAGAAACAGTTTCTCCCACTGTGGTCGCCATCTTCTGTAGGTGTAAATTTCTGATTTTCCCGGAAAAGGGGAGGGATTTCGTTTGTATTTATAAGAAAGCTTATTACAAACTAAATCAATCTGAATTACAACAGAAGCGGAGGGAATGCCCTCCTTGTTTATATTTGTGGGGACTTTACGGTAGCTACAGGATGCTTCGCCCGGTGCTCGCGCCGGGTCTGCTTCCCTTGGACGGTTCGACCGAGGTTGTTGGAGAGCTTCAGTACTCAGTAGAAGCTCCGGGTGAAAGGAGTTCGAATCCTCTTAGTTCGCCGGCGATCGGAGCTCGGAGTTTGGAGATTTTCCGATTGACTGATCGATTCTCTCCTTTTCTCCTTTTTCTCTCAATCTCTCGATGCTCGATGCTTCGATTCTCCGATTCCCTCTTTTGGTTGCTGTAGGAAGCTCTTTTTAAGTGGGAGGGGGACAGTCCAGATGTCCCTTGGACCATGGGATCTGACCATGCACTGTCCAAAAACATCCTATTGTCCCCTGTACAACCAATGGTTGCTTATGGGGCTACAGGTCACGTCACGTCGTATAGGAGTGGGAAAGCCCCTCCTCGTACTCGTGACAGTGAGTACCAGGCACTCGAGTGGATTTGGATATCTCACCGAACGCCGATGGCTCTGACCCTTCGCTCGGGGCGCGGCGCGCTGCATTTATGTGGATGCAGACGGCTCTGGCACCCGTCCACTCACTGGTGCGGCGAGGCACCGAAAGACCTTCCGGCGGTCCTGGGGCGTCGTGCCTCTCTCTCCTCTTCCTATGTTCGAATAGAGGCGGGAGAACGGACGTTGCGTGTCTGGACGAGCTTCGGATAGCTTTTGGCGCGTCATGGCCCTGGCCCTCCGTTCTAATGGGTGAGGTGACCTGCATTTATGAGAATGCAGGTCGGTCCGGCGTCTGTCCCGTTCGCTTGGATTGCGGGCGGACGTCGGACGGACTTGGGACGCTGTTCCCCCCTCCTGTCGCATCGTGGGAGACAGGGGAGGCTTGTCCCTGGAAACCCGGCTTTCGGCTTACGCAGGCAGACGTGGCTCTCTGCAAGTGGCTTCGGCACACGAGGGCGGGTCTGAGTACTCTCCTGGCGGGCGGATTTGGTTAGTGAGGGCGGATTCGTGTCCCAGCGAATCCGCTTAGTGGCCTAAGAGAAGGTGGTCCTGTTCTGTGGGCGAATTCGTTTGCTAATCTGCCGCGGTAGTTTTTACCGTCTACATAGACTTTACCATTTGTCACGGGAATAGGTTACCCGGCGACGCGTGTTAGGCGTTGACTTTAGGGTTTTTGGCTAACCCCCAGCCTTAAACGGATTTGATTAGCCTTTACCGACTACCGTTTGAGTCGGGCTAGCATGCGGATTGTTAAAATCCGTTCGCATGTAACATTGTGCTCAGAGATTGAATTCTCTGAGACTTTGTGCTATGATGTCGAATACATAGACTTCGCCATTGTTGTGGGAATAGGCTACCCAGCAACGTGTATTAGACGTTGACTTATCCCTACTTAGGCTTCGGGATAAAAATACCCCAGAGTCGAACTCTGGTGTCTTTTTCAATCGGAAAAAGACTAAACCTGCGACGCGTGTTAGGCGTCGGCATATCCTTTCTTAGGATTCAGGATGAAATTCCCCACGCGTGTGAGGCATGGATTTCGGTGTTATTAATAACAACCTGCCGCAATGTTGAATATGCGGACGGGCGTTCTTTTCAAACGGTCAAGAACTAACCGGCGATGCGTGTTAGGCATCGACTTATCCTTACTTAGGTTTCAGGATAAAATACCCCGTACGTGTGAAGCACGGATTATGGCGTTATTAATAACGACCTGCCACAATGTTGAATATGCGGACGGGTGTTCTTTTTAACGGTTAAGAACTAACCGGTAGCGCGTGTTAGGCGCAGACTTATCCTTACTTAGGTTTCAGGATAAAATACCCCAGAATCGAACTCTGGTGTTTTTTTTCAATCGGAAAAAGACTAAACCGGCAGCGCGTGTTAGGCGCAGACTTATCCCTGCTTAGGTTTCGGGATAAACTTCCTAGGATGAATCCTAAATTCTTGGAAAAGGAGTTGGTGTGGGAAGGAAGAATTTTATATTCTATTCCCTGTTTGAAAAGGAGACTCGGGGTGGGATCTCCACCCCCAGAATCCGGAAAGGTGAAACTAAGAGTGGGATCTCCACTCCGAGAATCAAAGCGATTCGGATAATCCTAACTGTCGGAAGGTTTGATTACCGAGGTAAAGATGAATTTCTCGTTTATCGAGAATGAATTGTGGTTTTGGTCCTAACTGTAGGAAGGTTTGACCAAGCGGGAGTTTGAGATGATCCTAACTGTAGGAAGGTTTGATCGCTCAATTTGAAAGTGGACCTCTCGTTCATTGAAGGAATCGAGAGGGGATTTTTTTCATGGTCCTAACTGTAGGAAGGGTTGACCAAGTGGGGGTTTAAGACGATCCTAACTGTAGGAAGGTTTGATCGCTCAATTTGAAAGTGGACCTCTCGTTCATTGAAGGAATCGAGAGGGGATTTTGGTTGTGGTCCTAACTGTAGGAAGGTTTGACCAAGTGGGGGGTTTGAGACGATCCTAACTGTAGGAAGGTTTGATCACTCAATTTGAAAGTGGACCTCTCGTTCCTTGAAGGAATCGAGAGGGGATTTTGGTTTTGGTCCTAACTGTAGGAAGGTTTGACCAAGTGGGGAGTGAGAGTAAGAATACAAATCATTATAGGAATGTTGATTCGTACAAATCACTCGGAAGGGGATCCCTGATGTTAAGTGATAAGGACTTAACACAAAGGATTTTGACAATTCGTCAATTATATTCGGACTCTAACAAATGAAAGTGTTGAGTGCACGAACATAGCGAAAGCTTGAAAAAATTTTGGTAAATTAGGAGTTTAGTGTTTACCACTTTATTCATCATGACCGGGTTATCCCTAAGAATATTACATTTAACATTCTTCCGGGAACTTCCTGTTACATGAATTATCCACCCCCAGCTTTCTTTGCAAAACTGGGTTTATTGTTGCATTAACCGCATGATCGGGTTATCCTTAAGAATACTACGCATGGCACTCTCCAGGAACTTCCCGTGGAAGAAAGGAAATAGTTTAGACTCTTATACCTGTTGGAGTATCAGGGAGCAGTTTATACTCTTATACCGGTCGGAGTTAGGGAATACAGTTTATACTCGTGCACCCACTGGAGTTTAAAGAAGCAGTTTATACTCTTATACTTTTCGGAGTTTTTGGGATACAGTTTATACTCGTGCACCCACTGGAGTTTTACATTCAAGTTAATTGAGCGATATAACGCCTGCTTCCACCAAGGTTTGGATGCTGTTCTTGAGTGTAAAGCAATCCTTAGTGGGATGAAGGATCCTCCTATGGTACGCGCAGTACTTCGGATCCGCAATATCATCAGCTTCCTCCTGATTGACGGTAGGTGGCAGCTTGATCTTGTTATTTGCAAGGAGTGATTCAAAGATGGCTGTAACGTCTTCATCCTTAAAAGAATACTCTCTTTGGAGTTTCGGACCCGAGTTCTTTTGTTGTCTCCGGGACTGCTGTTGCGACGCTTGATTAGCGTCAACAGCCGCTGCAGGTGTTTTGCCCTTACCACGGGAGGCGAAGTTCGAGTTCGGAGGATTCGTCGTCGATTGACCCCTCTCGGCCTTCTTCCTTCGGAGGAAGCGTTCGGCTTGTTCCCCTCGGACCTTCAGGTCTTTCCAAGTGTTGGAGGGTGCTGTTCCTATTGCTTCCAGCACATCCAAGGAAAGATTGTTGTGGTAAGTTTGGAGGATGAACTCCTCGGTGATTGGGTCCCGGCAATTCAACGCTTTGTTCCGGAACCTTTTGACGAAGGTTTCGACTAACTCCCCGTCCTTTTGTTTTTCGTCGAGCAACGTTCCGATGGATATCTCGGTGTCGTCGTCGAAGAAGTTGGTGAGGAATTTTGTCTCCATGTCGTCCCAGCTATGCACGCTACCGGGCTTGAGGCGGCGGTACCAATCGAAGGCGGCTCCACGAAGAGTGCCAACGAATGACCGCACCATCAGAGGCTCATTGCCGGAGATAACACCCAGGTGCGATTTGAAATAAATCAAATGCTGAGTGGGGGAACCTTTCCCATCGAACGGCGTGAAGTTAATTAGACTAAACTTCGCCGGATAGGGGATTGAATCCCACTCCCTTGGGTATGGACAAGGAATGCCCGTTTTCTTCACCTCTTGAGCTGACATCAAGGTATTGATTTTGCTCTCGAGGCTTTTGATCTTCAAGTTTTCATCTGTATCTTCGTTGGCATCCTCATTACCACCCCCTGCATTGACGGGAGGGTCATCGGCATTGCGAGTTTCATCCGTATCCGTATGCTCAACTTCTTGAACAACCTGATTACGGTGGCTTGGTTCGCCTTGCTGGTTCCTCAGTGCCTGGATTTGCTGCTCATGCATCTCCCTCATGGTCTGCATGGCCATCTGCATCTCGAGCCTGAAGGTCTCCTGTTGTTTGGCCATGGCTTCTTTGAGCATCTTGGCCACTTGTTCCGCGCTTATCATGAATGACTCGCGGGGTTCTCCTTTGCTGGATACAGTGTTGTCAGATGCAATCGCAGAGCAAGCATCCGATTCCTCATCTTCTGAAGGTGAGCTTATCCGAACCCTTCCATACGTTCCTCGCGCGATGGCTCCGGACTGCAGACAGGTTAAACGCCGAGTTGCTCCCAGAATTGACTCGAGATCATCCCGTGCCAATGCCCTCTTGCTGGTCACGTTAGCGGTGACCCTTGGAAATTCTCCATCTTCAACCACCGCTCTCCTTCGTCGGGAACGCGTAAGCCTTGGCTTTGGCGTCTCAGTGCTGAGCCTTTTAAACACCGAAACTCTTTTGGGGACCGTCTTAGTGCAATTACACTGAGACAATACCGCCCGAATGAGTTTGGAACAGGGGCATTGAGTCTCGAGCCTACGAGGGCTTCTCTTTCTTGTTTTGCTCGTACCCCCAGCACGATAGTACAACTCGTCAATTTGATCGGAGTAACCTATCGTGTGTTGGCATGATTTCTCAGGTATAACGTTATCATCATCGGATGATAACGTTTCCTTCTGAGGATGAATTACCTTATTTGGACTTTCGAGAGTCACTCGCCTCGAAACGCGCCTTTGTGGGCGTGAATTCTCAACGGGCTCCTGAACTTCAATGCGCAAGTTAGTGCGCTCGGACGCCGTGAACTCCTTGTCATGCTGAAAGTGACAACGACCCCCAGCATGTTGATTAGTTCGGAGCCTCTTCATCGGGCCCAAGCATTCATGGATTTTGCTGCGCTCATCGGGAATTGGACCGAGGCGCTCCAAGACTGACCTCCTTCTCCGGGATGGTTCGGGAGGTTGAACTTGTTTTGAAGGCTGCATTGATTGTCCCTTGGCCTGAGTTGCAGTTTCAGACTTCGGCTTCCATATTTGGCGGGCTGGTGGCGGCTTCTTGGCCATCTCCTTCTGCAACCTTCTACGGGCTTCTTGGACTTGAGCCCGTGCTTGCGCTGAGAGTGTGCAGCGCTTCCGAATGCGTTCCTCCAGGGTTGAACGGTTCCGTTTGATGCGGATCCATTCGTTCGTTGACAGCTTGGAGGAGTTGCCATTCGTCTGTTGTTGAGGCTGTTTGCCTCTTCTGTTCTTCAGATCCGTGTTGTAACGGATCCCGTCTACAGATTCCATTGCCTTTGCGATTTGTTTCGCAAGGCGCTGACGTTGCCTTTGACGGGCTCTCTTTGAGAGAGTCGCTACGCCATCAGCAACGGAAGATTTGGCCAGAGCGGATCTGACCTGGTTGGAAGGAGAGATCTCACCCGATGCAGCTTCGGCATCAAACGGGGCAAGATCTTCGTTGGCAGCTTCAACATCTTCGTACCAACGAAGTTTCCTTTTGGAGGAGAGCTTTGGAGACTTGGACTTGCGGGAGGAGGTAGATCCGGACGAAGACGACAGGTACGCCTCGAACTTCTGTTGGTCGAACTCGTATTCGACCTCCTCCACGACCGGGATCGGGATCCGCGGCTGCGACGCAACGATCTCGTCGGCGAGATCGGTGGCTCCCACTGTGGTCGCCAGATTGTTCGCGGGAAAATTTGTGTCTTTCTTCATTGATATCATTGCCATCTTAGTTAACAACTTTATGCGTTACAAAGATCCGGTCTTTTTATAAGAGCCGGTTACAATGAAAATCAAAAATAATAAAAGAAAGATTACAATTTGTTCCCTTTTATGTCGAACGAATCGCGAGCTCCTGTTTTGCGGTCACTCGCTTTGTGTGGGTTCTTTGCCTGCGCCGGGGTTATTTGCCGTGGACCACCGCGTGATCTCGATCCGGTCGGATCTACACGATATGACGGGTATTATCTCACGAATGAAATAATAGCCGGGTGGGGTACTAATTCACCAAGGAAATAGTAGCCCAAGTGTCGAAATCGACCAAGCGAATTTGAGACTCTTCTCGGGATCTAAGAACCAAGCTTAGATCCGGAGGAAAATCGTGTAGATCTCAGATCCGGTCCCTTTCGAACTCTTGCCTTATTTGGCGTGGATGATCGCCGAGCACCGGATCTCAAAGTCCAAGTCTTCAATCTTCTAAAGCTCCAATCTTTTTTAGATCTCAGATTCCAATCCGGCAGAGCTTCGACCCTCCAAAATCCAACCCTCGAAATGAACCATGCCCTGGCCTATTTATAGGCACTCAGAACTGTGCATTTGCACAGTTCTGAGCCTAGCCACCCCTAGGTGGCTCGGCCACCGAGCCACCCTGGGGTGGCTCGGCTTGGGCCGAGCCACCCCGGGTTGGCTCGGTTTCGGCCGAGCTCCCGGGTGTTGGTTCGTTTCGTCGTTTTGGGTTTTCCGGTGTTTCCGGTTCCGATTCGTTGTTGATTTGGACTTCGATTCGGTTGTGTGGTTGACTTGTTCGGATTCGATTCGTTTTGATCCGATTCCAAATATGGCAGTAAACCCACTTTTGAGTTCGAGTCCGGAATTGATCTTGATTCGATCGTCGTATCACCGAGTTCGCTCTTGTTTAGATGACTCGGTGATTCCCTGAAACGTTGGTTCGATTCCGCGTGCGAGTGGATGCATTCCACTGCTTGGGTGCGATTTGTTGGCTTCGTCGCCTCGTTAACCTGTTCCGTTGCGTATGGCTTGGCTTCGGCGTTGGCGGGATAACGGTCGTGCTTGGATACGTCGCTCGATGGTCCGTTTGTTGAATTGACGTCATCGAGCTGTGCTAAGGGACCCGCAGGCAATTTTATACGCCTACAGGGTCCTCTTTTATAAGGGCCCTGATGCTGCTGCTGATGTCCAGAAAAGCCTCTCTTATTCTTACCCTTGTCGCTGCCCTGTCTTGTCTTAGCCTTCCCTTCCTTGTCCTTCTGGAACATAGTGGTCTCGATCTCCTGAGAAGTGGCAGCCTCAGCTACCTCCCTGACTGAATAAAATCTCCTCGACACAAGGTACCGTCGGAGATTAGGGCGAAGCCCAGCTAAGAACATCTGAGTCTGACGCTCTCCCGTCTGCCACATGCTTGTGAAATGTAACAGCTCCATGAACCGGCTCTCAAAATCAGCCACTGACATATCCCCCTGAGTCAATCGGGACAACTCAAGCTCCTTCGCAGTCCGTGCTGCAGAAGAAATGTACTGACCATCAAAGAAATATATGAAGTCCTCCCACGTGAGGGTCAGCCTCTGCTCTGGAGTGAACTGGAGTCGGTACCACCTCCTGGCATCTCCCTTCAGGCTGTAGGATGCCAGTCTCTGCTTCTGGACTGAATCTACACCGAGTATATCGAGAATGTTGCTCACATCCTCCTTCCACTTATGGGCTGCAAGAGGGTCTGGTGATCCCTGAAACTCCGGTGCTCTCATCTTCTGGTACCTCTCCACCATACGGAGCCAAGTCTCCTGCTCTGTGGCTCAGTCTGGGAATGCTAAAGGAATGGCTACAGGCGTGACCTCTGGGGGTCTCTCTAACAGGAATGGCAGGTATCCCCTGCTGCTGAGCTACCGGTGGTGGTGGTGGTGTCGGTGGTACTATATGAGTCATCACCAACTCCTCAATAGCTGTCATCCGAGCGATAAGAGGGGTCATAAGGTCCACTAGATACCGAGGAGCCTGCTGCGGCTCGGGTGGAGCCTGCTGGGGTTCGGACTGAGCTGGCTGCTGCTCAGGTGGAGTCTGCTACAACTCTGCCTGGCTAGCTCTCCTGGTACGGGGTCTACCTCGTCCTGCCATCTGTCTCCTTGTGGTAAGAAAAATAAAAATTTATGAGTCAAAATAGACTTTTATAAATAGCGTATCACAATACAATTTTCACGACATATAATATTTGCACAATTCAAAAAAAATTAGTTGTCATAAAAAAAAAATTCTCAAATTTTTGAGATATACGCATATATCATCCACACTCATACTAGGAAATCCTTGCGGACTCTATACATGAATCCTAAGAAACTCTATCCTAGCTCCACGACTCGACACAGGGTGATCCTAAAGATACTGGAACTAGAGCTCTGATACCAACTGTGATGCCCCTGGGTTCACACAAGGCTGCAGTCCAATGTGAAACCAAGAATGTCAAACCTGCCATGCATCACACCATGCAATAACATGTTTTACCATCACAATTAACATCTATCTAGTAGAATCAATAACAGGTGTAGGTACAAAAGCAAGTAAAAGATAATACACGAAGGGCTGATGAAATGATAGTGATCAAATAAATATCTCATCATTCAACAAATGGAAATACATGGTCAATGTCTGAATAAATAAACTCGAGTAGTCAACAAGTCTCAAATACAAATATCTGACAAGAATAAATAAGGCACTCAGCCTTTACAAATTCTAGAATAATACCCTCAAATGTCTAACCACACTACAGTGGAGCCCAAAGAAAATAATACATAGCTAGAAAGTAAAGCTGAACACTAAAGTGGTCCGCTATCAACCTGCGACACTCCGTGCTCCTGGCTCGTGACCTGAAAGGGGGAGGGACAACGAGCATCAAAGCGCTAGCGAGTAACATCACAACCAAATTAATATATAAGTCCCAAATTTATACCCTCAGGTCATCTATCATGCATGGACACATAGTGGGACTAATAACCAAGGTCAGGTAATCCAAGCAAACCCTCGAATATGAGTAAAAATACTCAAATACACAAAACTAGAAATTTGCAACAGAGGGTACGGCGGTCGACCGCACCGGTCGACCGCACACTAATACGCACCTGTCGGTCGACCGCTGTGACCTCGCGGTCGACCAACAGGGCGTCGCGGTCGACCGACGAGGCTCTGCGGTCAACCGCAGCCCTAAAACGAGCCCAGCAGTCAACCGCATCGGTCGACCGCCAAGCGGACAGAAACACAACCTGGGTTTTATATCAGCTGCTAAACCTGAAATCAAAACTTGATATTTACGATAACATGTATTTTAATGAATTAGAAATCATACTGAAGATAAACAACAAATTCCCAAGCTTGAAATCTACATTTCCAAAATTCTAAATCCACGAGAAACAAACCAAAAATGTTTTAATAACTGTAAAAATGATTTAACTCTTGTTTAGGCAAATCTCAGACTAGATCTTCTTTAACAGAACATTGGTGAACTTTTGAAAATCAAAATCTCTGATTTTTGTTAACCATATTATAGAGAATTCATTTCTTATACAAAAATACCGTTTTGGCTCATCAAAACTCATAAAAATCCAAGAGAAAACCATAAAAAACAGGGGTGAGGTGTTTGGTGAGATGATACTCGCCTTGGATGTTGACGAATGCCCTAGATCTGCAGGAGGTTGATCCTCTACGCTGAAATTCCAAAATCCCGCTGAAAAAATCCTCAAGAACTCCCCCAAATCACCAATGCTAGCTAGGGTTTTGAGAGGGGAGAGAAAGGGGGCTAGGGTTTTGAAACTCAGATCTGGGAGAGGCTCTCTCGGGCAAAAGGATAATATATCAACTCACAAAACCCGACCCGAACCCGTTTGGACCCGAACCTGGAAAACAAAATGACCGCTGATCGGTCGACCGGTACAGTCTACTGCCACGGTCGATCGCGCCGGTCGACCGCTCAGCACAAAAAAAAGCCTGCTGGGATTAAAATCCTTAGTCTGGGATTTTTAACTCGATTCCTCTCACATATAAGCACTTGTTGGGTTCTCAAACATAGATAATTACATTCATATGACATATATATATGTATATATATGATTATTCATCACAAGGGAATTATTTACTATTAATAATTCACATATATTTATTATAGAAATTTTCAGGGTTTTACACTAAAAGGGTGGAATTGAAAACGCTAGAAAGAAGACTTACCCGGAAGCAAATTTTTAAATCCTAGTTCTCCAATCCGCAATCTTCAAGCTCCAAGCGTTTCCTTCACAATAAACACACAAGTTAAAGAATC
The DNA here is from genome assembly GCA_022839385.1 of Asparagus kiusianus. Lineage (NCBI taxonomy): Eukaryota > Viridiplantae > Streptophyta > Magnoliopsida > Asparagales > Asparagaceae > Asparagus > Asparagus kiusianus. The sequence continues at coordinate 7,863 of BQKN01046427.1, read as the reverse complement.
AAAATAATTAAAACCTACTTAAGCGCCCTCCTCGACAACGGCATCAAAAACATGATGCGGCATAAATATGTACCAAAAAGTTACAAGTACACAACCATGTCAAGTTATAGTATAAAGATATTGATCCCACGAGGAAGGTGTTTTGTAGGAGAAAATATAAAATCAATTCTTATGTTGTGTGCGTGACAAAAAGGAGTGATGAGTGAATGTGATTGTAGAGAGATAATGAGAGTGATAGTGTGTAGATAAATGTGTTTGAGAATAAATGTGATCAATAAGGCAAGAAAGAAGAATGAATAAAATCGAGAAACAAATCAAAAATAAAATTTAAGAATAAAAGAAATGCAAGAAATTAAAGATGGTGGATTCAATTATAGATATGAGTAATCTAAAATTGAACCCACTTATTAGAAAAGGGTGATTCCCTAGAGAGTTCTAGCCTAAAGGCGAATCAAACAAAATAAAAATAAACAAAAAGAAAAACTAAACCCAAGAGGGTTCTAGCCTCAAGGTGAATAGTGCAAGAAATTAAAATCTAACTACAAAATAAATTGTAAAATCTAAACTACAAAATAAATTGTAAGAATTAAATGCAAGAAAATAAATATACTTTATAAGCATGAAATAAATCTAATCTATAAGCATGAAATAAATCTAAGGCAAGAGGGTTCTAGCCTCTTGGCTATTTAACAAGAAAATAAAATCTAACTATAAGCATAGAAATAAATCTAAACTAATAAGCATTAAAAAAGAAATAAAAGAGAAAAAGAAAAGAAATGCAAACTTTTAAATAATTCTTCATCTCCATCTTCATCATCCAACAAAGAGAAGAAATATTTAAAGTGGTGAAAAAATTATTATTATTAATTGTAACAAAAAGTTACAAATTTGGAAGGCCTTCTCAATTAAGAGTAGCCCTCCTCTCCAAAAGGAGTTACAAAAATTTTCACACCTCTAACCCCTCACACTCTAACCCTATTTATAGTAAACAACAATGAATAAGAGCCCTTGAATTGAATCCTTATCCAAAACCATCAAAAATCAGCCATTGATCTGTAACTGAATCGTAGCCATCGATACCTGCATCGATGCTGGCATCGATTCCGGTATCGATGCCTGCATCGATGTTGGCATTGATGTCTAATGAAAAATCAGCCTTAACAGATGGCTTCGTCTCGTCGAGATAGGCGATTTTCATATATTATATGTTAAATTTCACCTTCCGGATTGAGAGATACCGTCATTTCTTTGCGGCCAACCATCTTGAATATGTTTTGTTTTCATATTTGAATTTTTTATTTTCTCCGGCTTCTACAAGCTACTCGGCTTGATTCTGGGCTTGAGATTTTTGGCTCTTGCTTGTGTTCTTCATTTAATTCATGAGCTTTTGTTGAGAGATGGGATTTTTGGGCTTTATTCTTCATTAACCTGCAATTAAAAGATAAAAACAATTATTAGTGGTATATTTATTCTTATAAAATAGATAATGAGGGTATAAAATTATAATAAAATATGATTATCAACTATTATTCTAATTAGTCGACTATACTATAAACTGACAGAATCTTATATTTAGGTCACAGACATGAGTAGTCAACTACTATTCTAATTAGTCGACTACTAGGAGTTAAAAAATGATATGAATTAAATGTTTTGACACTCAATTATTAACTATAACTCTAATGGTTAACAGAGGGGATTTCTATAGTTAACCAACACACTAAGCCTGTGTCAGTGTGTTCTAATTTCTATGTGTGTGTGTGTGGGTGATCAAGGCTTGTACAATATTTCTAAGTAAAGAAAAAATGTAAAAACAATTACATTGACGTGTATGTTCTTCATCTTCTTTACTTCAAAATGCCTTGAACTCATCTTACACTTGTTCATATATGATATTTAAATCTACATATAAATGTTAGTTCATATGTATAACACACATATTGATTCTTTAATATGAATAAATTGTTATCATCAAAATTATATCATGGGGACATGATATCCAACAATCAGTGCCAATGCGGTGGAAGGCCGCTCTAGCGAGACTTATGCTTCTGCTAAAGATCCCATGCTCATTCCGGCTACCTCCCAATTTGCTTCGGGTGGGCCTGAAGAATTCTCTAAGTTGATACATGGAGGAGATCATCGTACTTTACGATAGCTGATCACCGATGCGTCCCTGGTCGAGGATCTCAACTCCACTCAACCCCTGAAAAAACTGGATTATTTATTCGGCGACTCTGTTGAGGACCCGATTATTGTACCTCTCCAGGCCGAACAGTGGTTGCATAAAGACAACGGTGGATTTTTATATATCCCTCTCATTCCTCGTCATCGCTCGCTGATTGAATTACGATGGCAAGCCGTTAAATGGGAGATGTCCTGGGATTTCACGGAGGAACGTGAATGTGTCCACTGTGGATACATCACTCATTAATCTGCTCCTGGTTCGAGTAACAGAAATCGTGTCACTGGATTGCATCCCGGTGTATTAGGACTGAATGACCCGCCACGAGGTGAACTATCTACAGTTGCTAACACATTGAAGAATCGCCTCGCGAGATTAGGACGGGAGATGCCTGCCACGAATAACAGATGTTATGATTGGGTTTATTCCTCGGATAAACTCTGGTGGTCTCGCTTAACCGGCCATGTTCTCGCTCGATGGGGGGAAGAATTGAAGGCTAGCAGTATATATGCAGCTGTTCGCGCCACTATGTATGGATTAACCATAAGTATACCTCATTTCATCGCCTTGTTAGAGCTTTACAATCCTGATACCAACATGTTTCTAACGAGACACGGGGAACTAGGATTAGCTCTTCATGAGATGAGTAAAGTTTCAGGCTTACCAATGGGAAATATGGTGTACCAGGAGTATTTCCCTTCGAATTAGGATTTACGTCAGTTGAAGTCCGCTACCCTGAATCGCTACGACACTTTGTGGGATCTTACATGCCATTACTATGCGGCCTTGGCAGGTATCGAACCGTTATCGAAGAAGACCAAATCGCAAATCAGCTTGAAGGGATTTGCAAATTATTTATTCACGAATTTAGACGGCAGTTCTGGTGAAGTGATTTGTGAGTTGAGGCCACTAACTTCGTCAGAGATTAATGAGTTGATCAAGAAATCCAATGCCCAGTCCTACACCACTACTGGTATTGAGGATTATTTCCTTGCTGGGACCAAGTTTCAAACTTTCTTATGGCATACAATGAAACCTATTGATGCGGCATAATTATGTACCAAAATTGCAAGTGCACAACTGATCAAGTTATAGTATAAAAGGTTATCGATCCCACGAGGAAGGTGATTTTAAGAGATTATTAGAATTGGTTCTTATGTTTTGTGCATGACAAAAATAGGATTAAAAAATAAGTATGATTGTGATGAGTGATTGTTGCAAATATATGCAAGAGATAGTAAATTGAATTTTAGAGAAAAGAAATAAGAATCAAAGAATAAATGAAATCATAAGGGAAGAAAGAAGAATGAATAAAATCAATTAATGGAGTTACAAAATTTTTCACACCCCTAACCCCTCACTCTCTACCCCTATTTATACTAAACATCAGTGAATGAGAGCCATTGGATTGAAATCTTATCCAAAAACAACAAATTTCAGCCTTTGATTCATAACAAACTGTATGTCAGTATCGATGCTAGCGTCGATAGTGGTATCGATACGGGCATCGATGCTGGCATCGATGCCGCCATCGATGCTGGCTTCGATGTGGGCTTGTCTCCTTTTTCAGCCCGCAGCTTCCTCTTCTCTTTGGCTTTTGGGCTTGGGTTTTTGGCTTTGATATATTTTCCTTCTCTTCTTTTGGGCTTTGACATTTTTCCTTCTTTTGGTTTTGTCCTTTTGGATAATTTGGCAATTGATTTTCCAATGGGCTTCTTTGCTTCATTTCTTCATTAAATCAAGGGCTTTTTGTTGAGAGATTAGAGTTTGAGATTTATTCTTCATTAACCTGCAATTAAAGATAAAAACAACTATTAGCGGTATATTTATTCATATAAAATGGATAATGAGGGTATAAAATTGTAATAAAATGTGATTATCAAATACCCCCATACCTAAACTTTTGCTAGTCCTCTAGCAAAGAAAATAAAATGAATGAAAACCTAACTCACTTTTGTAGGAATCACGGTTATATTTAGCGCATACAACAAACCTTTAAACCCCTAGGTTACCCTAGTGGACGAGTTGTAGTCTCGTGAGGGTTTGCAGTGAATATACCCACAAAATTCGGTCAACTTGCCAAGTTAAATGAGTTAGTAAATAACTAATTTTCCTTGATATATTTAGACATTCTAATTGAGGCTAGTTAATAATCAAGAAAACGTTTTTATTTATATATTCCAATGTAACTCTTTTAGAAAATCTTTTTCATTATAGCAATACAAAACCAAGTCAAATCTTAGAGATTTAATTTAAAAGTTTTGAAAAGAACATGCTAACTCTTTGTTTTAAATAACTTTCAAGTCTCTTGATCAAAAATTATTTTTCAAAACCATATATACAAAACAACAATATATATAAAAAAATGGTTAGTGTTATATGTATATAATTTTTTTTCTTCACTCTTTAATTCTTGGTGATTTCTTTCTATTTTAACGGGCTTTCTAAGTGACCATTTAACGAGTTTTTGGCTAATGAATCCCAACCCAATTGGGCTTAGGTCATTAAGTATAAAAATACTCCTTGGGTTTAATTACTCAGTCAACTTAGGCTTTATAAGATATAATCACCTTGAATCTAAGAGTTTTTTTTCTCTTTGATGCCCATTTTTCGCACTCTTCTTTTATAAGGTTAGTTTTTTATATATATATATATGTGTGTAAGTATTTATAGTCTGAAAAAAATGTGTAAATCAAGATAACTTGAGAAAAATATTTTCAATCTAAGTTAAGCATGCAAAAATTTCATTATTTTTAATTAAAAATCAAAGGTAAGACTTAAGTAAAGTATACTACTTGAAAAATCATTTCTTAAGAATTTTATTTGGAGTTATCATAAAAGGTGAACTTGAGTATATCACTAACTAGGAATTAGAAAATTTAAAATTTATTAATTAGATCAATTATTACTTAACTCTATTAATTTGGCAAGTAAGAATTTTTTTTAAAGATAAATGCTGAAAGAAAGAAAAAAATATTGAAACAAAATACTAACTAGCAAAATATAAACAAAGGCTAACTAGCTTACACCCCATACCCAGACTTTGCAATGTCCTCAAGGTAAAAAATATCCAAAATATCACAGTTTAATAAGTACATGCCGAAATAAAAATCAAAGACTGGGTAAAATAAAAAGAACATCCCTCACTGCTCATCTCTTGATATATCGTCATCCACATCATCAGCGGCAGCTTCTAAACTCAGTCCCGCCTCATCCTCTCCTAGAAAATCATCTGGCCGAAATTGTGTGATAAAACTATGAAGCTTAGGTGGAGGTCCATCTGTATCTACATGTTCTCTCTGCCATCCTCTCGCCAAATATGCCAGGGTCTCGGTGGAGTAGCCCATCTGACCATGTATATCGTGTATATGCCGCTGCATCCTATGTATCTGAAGCTGCATCCTATCCATACGACTCTGCATCTTATCCATCTCCTCTCGAATGGGATCATGTATAGCTGGCTGGTGCTGAGGAGGCTCTCTACCTGAAGGACCGAACTGATCTCGTCCTGAAATGCTCCTCCTCACAGTCTGATCATTTAGTAACCCCTTCCCTGCTTCTAACCTATCCTCTGCAAATACTAGAACGTGAAATCTATGGCAGAGTCTGATGATGAAATAGGGGTAAATGAGCTGAGTTCGTGATGCAGACTGTGTCCTGACCTAATCCAACACATTCTCCACTGATGAGCGCATTCATACAAATATAATCCTCGATATATCAAACCGCTGACCAGTGGCTATCCAAAAAAGAAGGAGAATATCATGTGGGGTAATGACAGAGTATGCAGTGGTGGGTTTCAAATCAAAGTTCAGGAAAAGATTAAGTAATCTATATTCTAGTTTGAGATTTTCTGAACCGAAACTAGATGTAAAGATCCTCCCACACAAGGATGCAGACATGTTATTGTATTCTGGTGTACCAGACTGTAATGTGGAGGCTAAATGGAAGTAATCTGGTACATCAGTGGGTGGTTCTGCAAGGTCAAGGGTAGCACGGATAGTGGAAAGATCGAAAATAACCCTAACACCCCTCACGATAGAAAAAGCTAAAAATTCTCTATCCGGATTAATTTCCTATCCAGAATAGAACTCATACACTAATAAAATGTTTGCTTTTTCTAAGGGTTTAGTCATCATGCTCCTAAGATCTACTGCAGTTAACATGGTGACTGTGGAATGATATGTATGTAATGCACTCATTTGAAATCCCTCTCAAAATGAATGTTAAGACCCACAATTCTGGCTAAAATAGTAGGTCTATCTATGTCGGTATCAGATGGATCAGAAGATGATGAACTTGCTCGAGATTTCTTTCTGGGGGGCATCTATAGAAAAAGAAAGAAAAGAAAAGAAAAAAATTTTAATAATAAAATTCCAATATATATATCTATATATTTTTTTATGTTTTTATTTTTTAAAAGAATTTAGCTACAAATTGTTCAACAATGAGTTAATTTCAAGTTATCAGAATTTATTTTGACAATAAATTCCCCTAAAATTATTCTTTGAGAAAAAAATGTTAAAATTTTGATAATTTGATCGGTGAAACATACATGTTGATATGACAATTATAAGCTAAACCTTACAATTGTTGAATAAAACATCCAATACAAATTTCTGAATGTGAGAAGTATCCAATTAAACTTTTATTTGACCAATTACTCACATTTGCACAAAACACCCCAAATTCAAGTTTCATATATTGCATAAAGCGCCCCCAAATTCAAATTTGTAAATCAATCGTTCTGCACCCAAGTTGGAGGTCTGAAAGTTTTTGGTTTAGCACAAAACATCCCAAAGTCCAATTTTGTATTTTTCATGAAACCCCCAAGAAATTTGGATTTGCATAAAATACCCAAAATTTTTTTTAGATTTTATTCTCAATTTGAAATAAATACCCAATTGAATGCCTAAAGATTATGTGTTTTTGCGTAAAAACCCCTAATAATTTTTGGGCTTGCATAAAACGCCTAAATTTTTTTTCAGATTATTGTACAAGATATCCCCAATTGAGTTCCAAGTTCAAACCCCCAAGAAATTTTTGGATTTTGCACAAACCCCCCTAATTTTTTGGATTTTTTGACAAAATCCCTAAATTTTGGCAAATCCCCAAATTAAACCCTCAATTTTCTAAATTGATCATGAATCAACACAAAATATGATAATCATTCACAACTACCCATGATTCAACCACTAGATCATCTATGTATTCATAAAAAATTATAAGATCAAGTTAGAAAAAATACCTTGGTAGATGGGTGGAGGTGGAAGAAGCAAAGATCCGAGAAACTTGAAGAAGAAGCCCTCCAATTTGTTGTGATTGCGTGGTTTTTTTTTAACACTGTAAATTTTCGGGTTAGGGAAATGGGGTTTGGGGAGATGAAGAGAAGAAAACAAGGGGAGAAGTTGGGGGCTGCGTTTTTGAGGCAGATGGTGGAGGCATCGATGCCCAACGATATAGCTTTTGGGCCAACCGGCCCAAACACTGCTTTTTTTTTCTTTATAGGCCTGTGATTTTGGGCCTATACTTATATTGTTTATTTTTCTTTCTTTTTTTTTTCTGAGCCTGTGATATTGGGCCGAACTTATTATGTATATATATATATATATATATATTTTTGGTTTTTGTTTGGGCCATAGAAAATGGCCTAAAAAATATTTGATTTTTAACATATA
>BQKN01046425.1:424-11133 GCA_022839385.1 Asparagus kiusianus | reverse complement strand
AGGCAATCGGGAAGAGCCTTGATTCTCGTTGGTGAGGATCGACGCTTCAAAGATATGTTTTGCTTGGTCAAAACCATATCTCAAAATTAAAGGGGGCGATTTGACGCTACATTGCGCTTTATAAGGCAGGGATATGTTGTTGACATACCCTGTGTTGTAATTGCACAATGTGGCCAAATCGTCTCACCCTTTATAAGGCAATGACTCTATCTTAACTATTTGTAAGATGAGTTCAATTTCCTTTTATAATCGGGACTAACCAGTGTTTAACTGTTCACTTTGCAGTGGGATACCCTTCTGGATCATTCTCGTCCCACGCAGTCTGTGGGCGTCGTGGCGAGTATTACTCGATCTCCGACGATCCTTCTCCTATTCCAGAATCAATTTGATAAGGGAGGCCGGCTACCCAGATTTGGCGAAGGCCATAGTTGACGATCTCGACTGCTTAGAGTGTGAGCTTCAGATGTTTCGTGAGCTTCGAGATACCGGTGCTTCTTCCTTCATTGCTGTTGAGCTGGATACTCGTTTACAGTCACTGCGCGAGACTCAGCTTCTTGCTGATCTTGAGGTTCAGGTGCAGCGAGACCGGGTAGCTCGAGTTGAGACCGGCCTTGCTACCAGGTTATCTTCTCTTGCCGAGCTCGATTCTTCTCTCACTTCCTGTGCGGCCGAGATAGACCAGCTCAGAAGAGCACTCCGTGAAAAGGAGGAGACTTTTGATGTTCTTCAGATGACGAAGACACAGGACGAGCAGACCTGCACGGCTTTGTCTGATGAGTTGAAGTCCTTGAAGCAGAAGCTATCCGAGACAGAAGAGACTGCTGCGAAGACTTCGGCCGCCACTGAGGAGTCCATTAGGGCTGAGCTTAGCCAAGCTTATGATGATAAGCTGTCTAAGTTCAGTCAGTAGATTTTTAGCCACGGGCTTGATGTTTGATTTTGTTTACTGAGTGATTTGACTTTTGACTCTTTTAGTGAATTCCCTTTTTACCTTTATTATGATTCGTCATTCCATTTGAAATGATTGACCACAATACTCATAGGATTTTTGGCAAACCCTCAGCCATCAACGGATTTGGTTAGCCTTTACCGACTACCGTTTGAGACGGGCTAGCATGCGAGTTGTTTAAATCCGTTCGCATGTAACGTTATGCTCAGAGATTGAATTCTCTGAGACTTTGTGCTATGATGTCGAATACATAGACTTCGCCATTGTTACGGGAATAGGCTACCCGGCGACACGTGTGAGGTGTTGGCTTTAGGATTTTTGGCCAACCCCCAGCCTCTAACGGATTTGATTAGCCTTTACCGACTACCATTTGAGTCGGGCTAGCGTGCGGATTGTCTAAATCCGTTCCACACGTGACGTTAAGCTAAAAGAGTTAACTCTTTGAGTGCTACGACGTTGAATACGTAGACTTCGTCTTTCTCCTGTGAAAAGACTAAACAACAACGTGTATGAGACGTTGACTTAGGATTTTTGGCAAATCCTCAGCCTTCAACGGATTTGATGTGCTCTTACCGACTACCGTTTGAGTCGGGCTTACATGCGGATTATTTTAATCCGTTCCGCATGTGACGTTGCGCTAAAGGAATGAACTCCCTTAGACTTTGTGCTACAACTTTGAATATGTAGACTTTGCCATTGTTATGGGAATAGGTTACCCAGCAACGTGTATTAGACGTTGGCTTATCCCTATTTAGGCTTTGGGACAAAGGACCCCAGAGTTAGACTCTGGTATCTTTTTCTACGGATAAAGACCAAACCGGCGACGCGTGTTAGGCGTCGACGTATCCTTTCTTAGGATTCAGGATAAAATTCCCCATGCGTATGAAGCATGGATTTCAGTGTTATTAATAACAACCTGCCACAATGTTGAATATGCGGACGGGTGTTATTTTTAGCGGTTAAGAACTAACCGGCCGCGCGTGTTAGGCGCAGACTTATTCTTACTTAGGTTTCAGGATAAAATACCCCAGAATCGAACTCTGGTGTCCTTTTCAATCGGGAAAAGACTAAACCGGCAGCGCGTGTTAGACGCAGACTTATCCCTGCTTAGGTTTCGGGATAAAATACCTAGGATGGATCCTAACTTGGTAAACCTTGGAAAAAGAGTTGGTGTGGGGAAGGAAGAATTTTATATTCTATTCCCCGAACAAGGAAGGAAGAATTTTATATTCTATTCCTTGATTCTGGAAAGGAAGAATTTTATATTCTATTTCCAGTGCAAGAAGGAAACTAGAAGTGGGATCTCCACTCCGAGAATCTGGAAGATACTGACAAACTTTCCTTTTATAGGATTGGTTATCAGATCGAAAGATGAGTTCTTCGTTTATCGAAGAGAAATTTCAACTTCAGTTACAACCATAAAAAGGTTGAACCCAAGAGAAAAGAAATGGAGTTCTTTCGTTCATCGAAAGGGGACTCCGAACTGAGAGTGAACCTTTTCGGTGGACTCACTGTCAATTGAAATTGATCAGCGAGGGATTTTGGTGGTAAAAATAAAATTGGGTTATCCTCTAGAATATTAAGTGTAATATTCTTCAAGGAACTTCCCGATAAATGAGTTGTTCTGAACGTACTAGGGATAGTACTTTTTCAAAAACTTCCCATTTATTGGCATTAATTGCCTGTTACCCTCTAAAGAAATTAGGCGGTAAGCACCGTTCGAATAGACTGTGTCTATTACAAACGGTCATTCCCACTTAGGTTCGAATTTACCTTTCTTCTTGGAGGTGAGGATTATTGGTCGGCGAGCAGCGAGGACTAGATCTCCTTCCTTGAAGCTTCTTTGGCGGACTCTTTTGTCAAAAGCCCTGGATATCCTAGCCTGGTAGAACTCGATGTGTTGTTGAGCTTCCAAGCGCTTTTCGTCCAGCCTTTCGAGTTCCTCAAGACGTTTTTGATGATGTTCTTCGGTCGTCATCTCCGTTGCGAGAGCGATCCGAAGAGAGGGGATTTGAATCTCCAACGGTAGCACAGCTTCGCATCCGTAGACCAACGAATATGGAGTAGCTCCCGTAGGTGTGCGTATGGTAGTACGATAAGCCCAGAGCGCTTCGCCGAGTTTATCGTCCCAATCCCGTTTGTTGGTTTTCACGAGTTTTGATAAGATCTTGATGATCGTCTTGTTGAAAGCCTCAGCTAATCCGTTAGCGGCAGGGTAATAAGGTGTTGACGAAACATCTTGGATCTTGAACTTGTCACAGAACCGGATGAAGGCGTTGCTTATGAATTGCGGACCGTTGTCATGAATGATCCGCCTCGGCACGCCATGTCGGTATATGACGTGATGCTTGATGAAGTTGATGACGTTGTTCGTCTTTACTTCTTTAAGCGGAATGGCTTCAGCCCACTTTGAAAAGTAGTCGGTGATAGCGAGGATGAATCGATCACCTTTTACTGAAGGAGGAAAGATAGGACCGACAATGTCCATACCCCATGTCTCGAATGGCCAGGACGTGGTTGACGCGTGTAACCGCTCTGGTGGTTGGTGCATATAGTTTGCATGTACTTGACAAGCGTGACATTCTCGAGCGTACTCAATCGCGTCACGAACCATTGTTGGCCAGAAATATCCCATTCTTCTGATTCGATCATACAGCTTGGGACCAGGCTGATGCGCACCACATTCCCCTTCATGTGCTTCCTTAAGAACTTCTTTTGCTTCTTCGTTCGAAAGGCATCGGAGAAGCAAGTCGTCATACCCCCGGCGATATAACGTACGGGTCTCGGTATTGTAAAAGAACCGTGGTGCTCTTCGGCGAATAGATTCTTTTTCCTTTAAATCCTCTGGCAAGATGCCATATTGGACGTAATCAATGATGGGAAAGCGCAAATCTCGGGATTCAGACCCAATTTGGGTTGAGTTCACCTCTTTGGCGTTTACATTTCTATCTTCTTCCTCTTCGATATCCATATCGTATATGGGTACGCAGAGTTGGTGTGATCTTACTGTGACTAGCAGTTCAGTTTCGGGTGGTTGCGCGAGTGATACTGCTAGTGCTGCCAGTGCATCTGCACGAGCGTTCTGGAGACGCAGGATATATTCGATGTAAAATTCTTCAAAAGAATCTGCCACTCTGACGGCCTCTTGGTGGTATGGAATCAGGTCTGGGTTCCTGACTTCATACTCCCCACGAACTTGGTTGACAATTAGTTGAGAATCCCCAAAGGCTTCGAGATATTCGACCCCCAGCTCCTTGGCGAAACTGAGTCCTATGAGGAGTGCGTTATACTCGGCTACGTTGTTAGAGCATGGACTCGTCAGCGAATAAGCTCGAGGCATCACGTGCTTCCCTGGGGAAACTAAGACAACTCTAACTCCAGAAGTGACCTTAGGACATCCCGGGGTTACTGCTTTATTGACTGCTCTCGAGGCACCATCAAAATATAACTGCCATACTTGTTGGTGTGATGTGGTATTAACCTCGTGGGTTTCGTCTGGTAAATCATCATATACTTTGACTGTATCTGTTGTCGGACTTGCCGCCAAAAGATCACAAATCGCTTGTCCTTTGACCGACTTCTGCTGTTTGAAGTGTAGATCATACTAGGACAAGAGAAGGGCCCACTTCGCTAACCGCCAATTCATCGAACCTGGTTGAGTCATGAACACTCGTACCGGATTAACATTGGCAATGACGTAAATCGTCTGGCCAACTAAGTAATGTCGCATCTTCTGCACCGCAAACACCAATGCGAGACATTCTTTCTCGATCATCGGGTATCGAGACTCGGCGCCTATCAAGGTCCGACTTAGATAATAGACTGCCTGTTCGTGACCATTATCATCGTCTTGTGCTAATAAAGCACTTATCGAATGGTTCATCGCCTTGATATAAATCAAGAACGGTTTACCTGATTTTGGTGCAACAAGAACAGGTGGATTCATTAGATATGCCTTGATATCTTCGAATGCCTTCTGGCAAGCATCGTCCCAAATAAACGATACGCCTTTCTTGTTTAGCTTCGAAAATGGTTGGCACTTCCCGGAAAGATTTGAAATGAATCTCCGGATATACGCCAAACGCCCTTGCAATCCTCTGAGTTCCCTTAGGTTCTTCGGGGGTTGCAATTCATTTATCGCCTTTACCTTGTCTGGGTCGATGTGTATACCCTTAGTGGTGACGACGAATCCAAGGAATTTTCCGCTGGACATTCCGAGGAAGGATTTTGTGGGATTCATCTTTAATTGATGACTCCGCATGAGATCAAACATTGTTCTCAAGTCCTTGATGTGATCTTCTTTGCTGCGGCTTTTCACCACCAAATCATCAACGTAGCATTCAACTGTTTTCCTGAGGTGTTTTTGGAAAATCTTAGTCATTGCTCGTTGGTACATGGCACCTGCATTCTTTAGACCAAACGGCATCACCGTGTAGCAGAAGATACCGAGGGGCGTTCTGAATGCCGTATGCTTTTCGTCATCCGGGTGCATCTTGATTTGATTATACCCCGAAAAGCCGTCCATGAAGGACATTCTTTCAAATCCACATGTATTGTCAATAATGACATCTGTGATCGGGAGGGGAAAATCATCTTTTGGACATGCTTCGTTCAGATTCCTGAAGTTGATGCAAATCCTGATCTTGCCATTCTTCTTCATGACTGGAACGATGTTGGCTAACCAATCTGGATGTTGTTCTTCCCGGATAAATCCTGAGTCGATCAACTTTTTAACTTCAGCCTCGATGGCTTCCATGATCTGCGGACGAAACCGTCTTTGCTGTTGCTTGACAGGTTTGGCATCCGGCTTGATGTCGAGGCGGTGCATTGCCACATTGGGATCGAGCCCCGGCATGTCTTCGTAGTTCCAGGCGAAGACGTCGATATACTCTCTGATCAAGGCAATTAATTCCTCCTTTTCATCTGATGGGAGACTACCACTAATGAATATGGGCTTCGGATTAGCTTCATCACCCATATTGATTTGGACTACCTCGTCTTCGGTGGGTGGCTCTCTCTGTTCGAACCTATCACCATATTGCATATTCAGGTGATGAACCCATGGGTCCTCCCACGTTTGCATTTGATCGTCGTCCTCCATTGTAGATGGATCAGCCGTAGTCATGTTCGACATTAAGGCCTTGAACATTTCTCCCAAACTTGTGTCGGAATCTTCAGCTGACGAATCTAGCAAGTACCGATCTTTGGCTTTGTTAGCAATTTGATCTATGATTTGCCAGCCACATTCGTCATCTGACGAAACGTAGCCTAAGCCCCTCTTGTGACGATAATAGCCCTCCGGTTTACCCTTTGGTACATATGCCGCTCTGACTGGGACACGGGAACCTCGATCGAAGTATAGACCTTCTCCGAGTATGAAATCATATCCTTGTCTTTCCATGAGCTTGCGCGCTTCTGGACTGTACTTAGACAAATGTAAACCAGACTTGTCACCATCTTCATCCTCTCTTAGGAAATGATCTGGCACCGGAAGATTTTCTCCTTTACCGAAGATCACTTCTTTTTGTCCCCCTATTTTGGCGGGAATAATCTGAGTTGTTCCGAAAGAGTGTTGGAGACGCTTCTTCGTTACATACGACGATCGGAGCGGCATACACAATTCGGGATTATCGTACAATCCCTTTATCACATCATCAAAAGACAAGGAGTACTCTAAACCATTATTTATTTCAGGTTCGGCAAGTTGCCAGTTACAACCGCCATCTGACGACTGTTCGTCGTCGAGATTGATTACAAAGGGTACAATGTCATTAAAAACAAAACCACCATTGTAATCGAATCCGGCCTCGGAATCAGCTTCTTCTCCGCTGTCCGTGCCTTGGACCGATGGTTCTGTATCTGATTCGTTACCATAAAGGAGAGAATCTGTGAAGTAGTTCTCGTACCCTTTGAATGGCTGCTTATCCACGACCACCGTCCTAACTCTTCCATCAGTGTCGACATATTTCAAACACTGATGTAGAGTGGAGGGAACTATAACATTACTATGGATCCAAGGCCGACCCAATAGTAAGTTATAGGATGTCTCAGCATCAATCACGTAGCACGTGACCTCCGTCTTTAAATCGCCCATTTGGCACTTTATCCGGATTTTACCCAAAGGTCTTGACCCGCTGGTGTTGAATCCGTATATGACTGTGCCTGTAGACGCCAACTTGCTGACTGGAATGCCAAGGCTGTGCATCAGTCGAAGTGGCATAATACTCACAGCGGAACCCGGATCCACTCGGATTCGGTTAACTTCGCTGGAGCCAATGTACCCGACGAAGTATAGGGGCCGATCATGATTTGAATTCTTCGTCTGCATGTCCTCTTTGGTAAAGGTGATGCAGGGAATGTCCTTGGCTGCCACATTACATTGTTGGGCTGACAATTCCAGTTCCTCGGGTGCTGGTTTGACTCGAGTAAGGAACACCTCTGAATCGGCCAGGGCTTCTTGCAAGGCTTCTCTAGTTTCATTAGATAGCCGCAGCAATTCATAAAGTGTTATCCTTGCTGGAATGTTGGCTAGCTGAGCCATGATGTCGAAGACACGCGGATTTTTCGAACTTCCCGGTTTATCTCCTCCAATTGGACGACTGAAGCGAGACTGCTTCGGGTTCTGAACCTCTTGGGATCCTTTGTCTTTCTGTTTATCTGCCGGCTGTCGTCGAACATCTTCAGCCGGTTTGGGAATTGGGATCACCCCTATCTCTGTGAGAGTCTTGGCTGGTCCCTGTTTTGTTACCCCTAGCTTAGCTGCTTGTTCATTATGTGACGGATAGTTGAAGTGGTATTGGTTCCCGCTTCTGGTGGTGAAGACTTCTTGTTCATCTTCAGAAAGTGGGAAAGCTGGGATTCCTCCGTCGTCTTTTCCTGGGATGGCGGAAACTCCGTAGCAAGACTTTCCTTTCCCATTAGATTTCTTCGTGGATGACGATCCGGCCCATTGTTCATCTTCAATCAGGTCGGGGTGAACCCAAAGGATTTCGCCGTTCGGGGCCGTGTGTGCCACGAGTCCCTTTTGGCGCTGTCCGTGCGGGTCGTCATTTACCGTCTTCATCCCAACTTTGGTGACACGCTTTGGCTCAAACCAAGCTGTGGGTACTGACCCAAAACTGATCGACACCGCATTTGCTCCTACATTCTTGGCCGGTTTTGGAGTTATGACTCCTACATCGATCAACGCCTGGATCTTGTCCTTGAGGTGGTAGCAGGACTTCGTAGGGTGGTGGACCGCTCTGTGATACGCGCAGTACCTCGGGTCCGTCACTTTAGTGGCCCCTTCATGATCCACAATCGCCGGCAGCTGGATCTTGTTGTTCTCCAACAGATATTTGAAGATGCCGGGAACTTCGTCATCTTTGAAGGAGTAGACTTTGGGAAACCTCGGTTCCGAAGACTTTTGCTTCTGAGACCGCTGCTGCCAATGTGGCTGTGATTGCTGTGGAGCTCGTTGCTGCTGCTGCTGCTGTTGCTGAGGTTGCAATTGAAAGGTTTGGTTAGCATCAACAGCATTAACCTGAGCTTTACCTTTTCCTTTCTGGTTGAAATTCTGCTTCGGAGGGTTTGTAGCCGGTTGGCCTCTCTCCGCCTTCTTCCTCCTGAGGAATCGCTCAGCTTGCTCGCCTCGGACCTTCAAGTCCTTCCATGTCTTGGATGGAGTTGTGCCCATTACTTCCAAAACATCCAGCGAGAGGTTGTTGTGGCAGGTCTGGAGAATGAACTCCTCGCTGATCGGGTCCCGGCAATTCATCGCCTTATTCCGAAACCTTTTGACGAAGACTTCGACCAATTCTCCGTCCTTCTGCTTCTCATCGAGCAACGATCCGATAGAGATCTCGGTATCATCGTCGAAGAAATTCGCAAGAAACTTGGTCTCCATGTCGTCCCAGCTGTTTATACTTCCTGGCTTGAGGCGACGATACCAATCGAAGGCAGCTCCGCGAAGAGTGCCAACGAATGACCGCACCATCAGAGGCTCATTACCTGAGATGACTCCCAAGTGCGATTTGAAATAAATCAAATGCTGAGTTGGTGAACCCATCCCATTAAACGGCGTGAAGTTGATTAGACTAAACTTTGCCGGATATGGGATCGATTCCTACTCTCTTGGGTAAGGACAGGGAATGCCCGTCTTTTTAGTCTCTTGAGCAGAAATCAATGTATTGATTTTGCTTTCGAGGTTCTTAATTTTCAGGCTTTCACCTGCGTCTTCGCTAGCATTATCGTTACCACCCCCTGGATTAATGGGAGGGTTATTGACGTTGCGAGCTTCATTTGTATCCTCATCTTCCAAGTTGTTCTGGTTTTGACGACTTGGTTCCCCTTGTTGGTTCCTTAATGCTTGGATCTGTTGGTCATGCATCTCTCTCATGTTCTGCATGGCCATCTGCATCTCGAACCGAAAGGTTTCCTGTTGTTTGGCAATGGCATCTTCAAGCATCTTGGCCACTTGCTCCGCGCTTATCATGAACGCCTCGCGGGGTTGTCCTTCACTGGACACTGTGTTATCAGACGCCACTGCTGAGCCAGCATCTGATTCTTCATCTTCTTAAGGTACTCTTGTCCGGACCCTACCGTACGTTCCTCGCTTGATAGCCCCAGACTGTAAACGGGTCCTGGGTCGGGATGCTTCTGGAATCGTCTCGGGGTTATCCTGAGCCGATGTTCCTCTGTTGGTCATGTTGACAGTGACCCTTGAATGTTCACCGTCTTCGACCATCGCTCTTTTTCTTCGGAAATGCCTGGGCCTTGGCTTTGGCGCTTCATTGCTGAGTCTCTCGAACACGGAAACTCTTTCGGGGACTGTCTTTACACAGTTGCACTCAGACAGTACTGCCCGAATAAGTTTTGAGCACGGACATTGAGCTTCAAACCTCTGAGGGCTTCTCTTTCTGGATTTGCTCGTACCCGCAACACGATAGTACAGCCCGTCCGTTTGAAAGTCGGAGCAACCTATCGTGTGTGGGCACGATTTCTCAGATATAATGTCATTATCCTCGGACGACAACATTTCCTTCTGAGGATTAATTGCCTTTTTCGGGCTCTCAAGAGTTATACGCCTCGAAACGCATCTCCGTGGACGTGAATCTTTAGCTGAATCTTGCACTTCTATGCGCAAAGTTGTGCGCTTGGGTGCCGCGGTTTTCTCCAAGTATTGAGGGTTACGGCGACCCCCAGCGTGTTGTATTGTTTGGGGTTTCTTCATTGGCCCCAAGCGTTCTTGAATTGGAGTTTTACCTCGTTCCTTCGGAAGTGGACCGAGGCACTCCAAAACTGATCTTTTCTTCTGGGACGGTCCCGCGAGATCTCCCAGGGCAGTTGCGGCAATCACCGGCTGTTTGGGTTGACTTGCCGAAGTTCGAACTTTCGGAGGCTGCGGGTTTTGCTCCTTAGCCTGAGCCGCTTCAGACTTTGACCTCCAAACCTTGCGAGTTGGTGGCGGCTTCTTGACCACCTCCTTCTGCAGCTTCCGACGGGCTTCTTCAGCTTTGGCCCGTGCTTGCGCCGATAACGCGCGGCGTTTGCGGATGCGCTCCTCCAAAGTCGAGCGATTCCGTTTGACACGGACCCACTCCATAGTTGATGGCTTAGAGGAACCACCCTGCATTTGCTGTTGAGGCTGCTTGCCTCGTTTGTTCTTCAGATCCACATGATAACGGACCCCGTCAACGGACTCCATGGCCTTGGCGAATTGCTTCGCGAGGCGTTGACGCTGCCTCTGGCGGGCTCTCTTGGAGAGAGTCACCACGCCTTC
>BQKN01046424.1:36446-75293 GCA_022839385.1 Asparagus kiusianus | reverse complement strand
TTAATTAATATATTAATTAATATTAATATATTAATATATTAATATATTAATTAATATATTAATTAATATTAATATATTAATATTAATATTAATATATTAATATATTATTAATATATTAATATTAATTAATATATGATTAATTTTTCTTTTTTGCTGAATATATGATTGTTTTAGAAAAACCATCTGATCCATCTGATTCAATGTGTTTTTCAAACGATTGCAAACACTTTTGGGAGAAAAACCAAACACCAATGTGTTTTTCTAGAAAAACACAACAATAAAAACACATTGGTAACCAAACATTAACTTTATGGGAAAAATACTGGAATTTATTTCCTAAGCACATAGCATTCCGATTTTACCGATATACATAACCATTTATGTGTATCCGGAAAAAATCATATATGCGTATCAATCATACGCATCACTCCATAAATTATGTTTCATAGGATTCAAGTACGCGCTTGGTGTGACTCTAGGGCCCAACTTAAAAACTCGATAGTGGATCATATCCATAAGTACAACAGAGGTGCTAGCTACACATGAAGACCATCCGGGTATAAGTTGTGATAAAGTCTGCAAGATGCTTATCCAATTTTATCAGGACCACTCAATGATAATACCGTACAGTTCGGTCTCTTCGTCAAACCATGTTAAACTATTGAGCCTAGGGAATGGCAAACTGTCAAACCATAATAGCTTGATTAGTGTTTATTGATATTAAACTTATAACCTATAAGATCAAACTGACACTCAGTTTATCTTATTCACCTTGGCCAAGGATTTCCAAGCTATAGTTATATTAAACAATCTTATGACATCAACCCCTATACTGGGAGAGACGAATCCCTTCTTGGCATCTCAATATCTACTTATATCTCGAGATGTACCCAACAAGAACCGTTATGAACAATTCAATAAGAACTGTGATTAGGTAAAAGTCTAAATACATCTTTACTAACATATAAGATATTGCACTCATGCCTCAGGTCAAGAGACTACTATGTATTATATCACTTGAGAACTTCTATTTGACAGTTAAGTATATTACCAACTAGATATTCTCGGTGAGTCGTTCAGTCATCTCATTCACTAATGAGTCACCTGTATACTATATCTTGATGTCTCACATCAATGATCTAAGAGATTGATCATCTCCTTCAAAAGGAGAAATAGAGCATACACTAGTCTTAACCAAAGTGATGATGTCCTATCTCAACACTTCATCAACTAGGAACATTTTAGAATATACGTTACCGACTAATCATATCTCTTCATTACGATCACTATCCGAAATGCCTGATAGTCTAGTATTTATTCTAAGGACATTATCTGTATTTTTAGAACATCAGATAAATCTGACCAAAATAGCGTACTATCATTTTGAAAAAGGATGTTATACACATATAGGTCCTGTTACAATATGCAATAATTGCCTGCAGGGCACTTATATCTAATAGATACATCATGGCTGTTTGTTTGGAAAGAAGAGGTATAGAGAGACCTTTGAAAGAGGAATTTAGGTTCAAGCTTCGATAAGACATCTTTGGAGTCTATTGTGCTTAGAAACCATCGTAAATAAACAAGATGGCGACCACCAAAGCCTATTAACTTGCACCCTTTATAAGCTTGCAACTGCACAGTACAAAAGCTATGAATATTATGACAAGCTAAATAGAAAATTCTAAAGCCTCCAACTGGCTTTTGACTGGGGTAATCTTTATAAATTTTGGGATATTTTGCACAAAACCACTAAACTTTATAAGTTAGAGAAAACCCTCATGGAGTTCTAAATTATGGAAAACTCCCTGAAATATGAAATCGTCATAAATTGTGCCGTGTAGTCGGCATCAGCTGGACGACTAAGGATGTGGTATTTTTCTCGAACCCCGCACTAACAACCTCCTGCCCTTGTATTAATTGCTTTGACAAAGTCATTATTGCTCTAGTCCATAAAGTTTTTATGACTTATCAAGCTCCGTTAGCACAAAGCAGCTGTTGTCGCTTGATAACCGTTGATGTTAAATGATCACACAGTCAATTATATCCGTTGTTGGATAAGGGTGAGGTTGATGAGGGGCCACTTTCTTCCCCGAATACATATAAAAACACGTGAAAGGACAGGGACTGGTTCCCCCATGGTTTCTCCAATGATCAAGTCAGCTAGTGAACGTGAGTGAGAAAATAAAGAACTATAAGAGTTCTTGTGTGTGTACACTATAATATGCAGATCTCTCTGAGAAGTTCAGATTTTGTGAACTTTTGGAACCTTCTCCATGTTAGAATAGTACCTATATTTATAGTAGTGCTAAAAGGGTAGAACTGTCATTGTGGTTGAGCACAGGATGGCGATGAAGAAGCATGGGTTGGTGACTGTGTCAGCACTTGCTTTGCATGTGTCGGTTGCCGACCGGAAGAGAGATCTCCTCAGCATTAAATGAGGAGTGATCTAGGGCATGGCGATACCGACATGGTCTGATGAGTCATGAAGACTATCAGGGCTAAAGGTATGATGGTACATGTCAAGCATTAAATGCGATGCTGACACGTTGTTAGTGGGAGAGGCTCGAGGTTGAAGTTGTCCTCTAGCTTCACCGAGAAGTAACGCCTTTCGAGTCGACCTTGTAAGGCATCGAGTAGTTGGTCTAGTGGGCGAGTCGTCTTCGACAAAAGGGGCGATAAGTACCGCCTTTCGAGTCGACATGAGAAAATGTCAACTCAGCGAGTTAGCTGAGTTGTCACCCTTCTGGTCTCTAGCCGCCAACTTAATTAGGGTATTTCATGTAGATGTACACCTATCCATTGCTAGCAAATGATCACACTTAGGTGATTGAAAATACCATAACAATTAGCCCCTTTCGCTTAGAATCGGCTTTAATTGGGTCTAAGTAAAATAAGAATTACTTAGGACGAACGTGGGTGCTTTAAATATGACAATTGAAAAGTCCCTTCAAATTAACATGGCTAACATCACTTGCACATTCTTTTTTACTATCGCAGCTCCACTTTTCTTAGCAGATTGCAGGATACTCGAGGTGAGTAGGCTACGCCTCGATCCGTGAGATGGCGCTTCGAATTCTAAAAATTAATCTTCGTCGTTGGTCGGAATATGATCCGAAGGTTTAGATCCCAGCAATTGTAAAGTCAACTGCCTATATATAGAACCAAAGTTAGAGAGATGATGGTTATTGCCTTTTCAAATTCCCTTCAGAGAACTTAGAATTTTTTTTGATCATCTCTGTAATCTCTGACAACATCTGATCCTATTGATCGGAGAGATCTTCTGGTAGGGTTCCACTCCACAGTGAAGCAATCCCAGATGAGGACGCTCTCTAGGAGGTCTGACATCCCAAGGAGTATGATCTGATGGCTCCGATGAGGTCGGAGGTCATTTTCGATCATGGGCCAGAATGGGACCTGCTATATCTGAGGCACTTGGAACGTGGTCTGCGGCTTCCCTTGTACCCATTCCTCTAGCAAGCATTCATAGGGCTAGGGGTATCGCCGACATAAATGAAGCCGAACACTATCGCTATCCTGGTGGGGTTCGTGGTGATCTACCATTGGCTGGCGATAAAGCCATCCTTGTGGGTCCTAGGCCGGCTGGTGGTTGTGAAGGTCAACCAGACAGAGCCCCGCTTCCACTTTCAAATGGTAGGGAAGTTTAGACTCGTCACCGGCCTGCTAGACTCACACAAGGACTGGAAGGAGAAGTTCGTCTGGGTCATGAGGGATGACCTGGAGTTGGAATGCTCAAACTGTCCTGAATAAAGAGGGAGGCACTCATAGAGGGTGACTTTCTTAAGACCATCAGCTTGACAGCTTGGTCTTGCAGGTTGTCGGTATATCGGTTGTGCCTCCTTCTGAACAGGATCATGAGAGGGCTTCTGTCATTGTTATGCGGACAGTAGGAGCGGTGACGACACCTACTGTTTCTTTGGTTGCTCCCTAGGAGGGGTCGTCTGCTAGGCCCATGAAGCATCCTCACTGATACATTTCTCTAATGGAGGTCAAGACGACCGAGGAGGAGCCATCTCCATCTCTCGTCCATAGATGGAGGTGGAGGGATGTGGAATAGATACCTTAAGTAGAGGTCGAGATGGCCGAGGCCGACATCATTCGCCAGGATGAGTCGGCCTCTGGAGAACCAATCGAGGCTCCTCAAGAATAGGGATCTGAGGCCAGGGCTTTTGCTAGGCAGGGGGAATTGTCCGCTCGCTACACCGAGTCGACTTATCAAGGGAAGGAGCCGGTCTAGGAGGAGATAGTGCCTCCCATAGGGCTAGAATATCTCTTTCCTCACTTAGTCGCCGACATTAGAGAGGAAGAATGAGAGAAGATAAGGAAATACCTCATCAGGCTCGTATGGGCCGGCTCTCAATATGGACAGGAGCCCGACTCGGAGCATCGCTTCGAGCCTAATCACCACCTTAACATCAGGGGGACTGTCCTGGGCTCTCGCCAGACTCAGCAGAAGGCGGTCGAGTAGTTTTGGCTCCCTCAAGTTGATAAGTATTTGCAATGGGTCCCCGGTATCAATCTCTACCATAGCCTTCGCAGCTACTTTGTTCGAGGCGCTTTGGTGGAGACGGAGTTATACCATCGGATGGAGCGGGTTTGGACCACATATCTCAAGCTCCTTGGATAGGTTACTTCTCTGAGGGATGATAGAGGGGCCGAATTGGAACGAGCCGTGAAGACGCCAGCCCTAAGTGCTTCTGAGGTTGACGAGATTAGTCATGAGCTAGAGGAGAGCAAGAGGAAGGCTAGGAGACTGGATGTGGCTCTCTAGGAGAGGGACCACGCTATGGTGCTAGTCGACATCGAGAAGGAGGCGGCCGCATTTGTGAGGCATCAACTGGATGAGGAGCATGCAACGTTTGCCAGGCTTCAGGGGAAGGATGCCCACTTGCGGGAGTCTCTAGCGACTGTCCAAAGCTGAAATGCCTATCTAGAGTCTGACCCTCACTGCTAGGGGATCATTGAGGGGAATCGCTAAAGCTTAACTGGGAAAATTATAGTGATGATCGCCTGCAAGGCAGGATATGGCTACCTCTCGGCGTAGCTCCTAGTCGAGATGAGGAACCCACCTAACCGCTTCTACTATCCCCCCATCGTGGCTAAGTTCCTAGATGAATTAGTGGAGGTGGAAGCTCTTGGAGGGGGCTCGATCTCTATGAATGAGAGAGAGAGAATCGGATGAAGAAGGGGATTGCTCGCCTCCTCCGCCGGCTACTCCTAGGGGTTCCTCGCCAGCGACTCTAGGAGCAGGAATGGACTTCTCTTAGGGGCCGTTTGGTTGGTTTCCTAAAAACCAAGAAAAGGAAATCGGTACAAGGAAACCAATAAAATAATATTTTTATCCATTTCCATCCCTAAAACTTACCCACAACATCCAATAAAATAATATTTTTATCCTCCAACTCATTTCATTTCATCTCATTTCTTACCTTTAAAAATAAACCAAACACAAGAAATGTGTCACATCATCCAACTCATCACATCTCATCTTATCTTATTTTTTAAAATCACACACATCATCCAATAATATTGTGACAACTCATCTCATCTTATTAAACCTTCATTTCCATCCATTTCCTCAAAAAAACAAGAAATTGATTTCCTTAAGTATGTGTCACATCATCCAATAATATACCTCCAACTCATCTCATCTCATCTATTTTCTTATTTTTAAAAATGAACCAAACACAAACAACCTTAAAACATCATCCAATAATATACCTCCAATTCATTTCCTTATTTTTTAACCAACCAAACAACCTCAAAACAAGTTTTTTTAAAAAATCACTCACATCATCCAATAATATTGTGACAACTCATCTCATCTTATTAAACCTTCATTTCCACCCATTTCCTCAAAAAAACAAGAAATTGATTTCCTTAAGTATGTGTCACATCATCCAATAATATACCTCCAACTCATCTCATCTCATCTATTTTTTTATTTTTAAAAATGAACCAAACACAAACAACCTTAAAACATCATCCAATAATATACCTCCAATTCATTTCCTTATTTTTTAACCAACCAAACAACCTCAAAACAAGTTTTTTTAAAAAATCACTCACATCATCCAATAATAAGGTGACAAGTCATCTCATCTCATCTCCTATTCTATAGTTTTCTTCTTTTTTAATCCAACCAAACAGCCTCAAAACAATTATTATAGGAAATATGTTTCCTATTCTTTGATTTCCTAATTTTTTTTGCGAAACGAACAGCCCCTTAGTCTCCTAGGACTTTCTTGTCTCTTGTCCCTATGTCGTATAAATGTGTACATTGTATCTTGTAAATATTCTTTATAATTTAATAAAGAAATATTTTGAGCCTGAAATTGCTTATCATATGCTGTGCAATCTCAATTTATGTCTTATGAATGACTTAGCTCCATCATAGACTTGAACTGCTGACTCCAGAGGACTCATCCTTCATTGAGAAGATGCATATCGAACTCGAGTAGCCACTTCTAATGTGTTAGTTTTTTTTGTCTAAGTATGGAATCAATATGGTCGACTGCTTTAGCTAGTTGGCATCTGAGCTTCTTGGGCGAGTGCATGAGAGATACTCTTTGAAGTCTGTTGTCAGCTATCAAGGGTCGACTAAGGGACTAGTCGACTATTTATTGAATAGACGTCATTTAGGGAGTTTTCATAAGCCTTTATTGGACAGGTGAAACATCACTGTTGGAAACAATATGATGATGCTATCAGTTGTCAGAGAGTTTTGGCATCGCTTCGATTTTCGAGTGAAGAGGCGTGGAGTAAAAGGGGGGCATTTTGAGTTTCATGTGAAACATTTGAGATTTCAAGGTGAATCTCGCCCATTCATTTTGAAATGAGACAACCATCCAGATTAATCCACGTGTCCCTCTTGAATGCTATAAATAGCCCACTAGGGGTAGAGAAGAATTTTCTTCACAAACTCTCGCTCTAAATCTTCGGTGCTTGTCTCTCTCAACTTTCCTAAATCCTTTGCACTCTAAATTTTCAAATAGCTTCTCAGGCTTCCACCACCGGCTACAATGAGGAGAGGATTACTCTTCTTCGGTCAATCCACTCGAAAGTCATCATCGGAGAGCTTGAGTAGTATGACGAGCTCTACGATATCCCTAGGGCTTTTACGCTTGTAGCGCCAAATGGGGACGAGTCGGTGTACCATCATGGCTAAAATAAAGCATTGCTGCATCTTGTCCATCTCGAGTATGGGCTCCGGCTACCACTCCATCCCTTTATTAGGGATGTATGCGTTGCTCTGGGGGTTTTCCCCTCTCAGTTCACCATGAATGCAATTAGGGTTCTGGTGGGCTTCATCATAATCTGCCACCGGGTTAGCGTTCTGCCGAGCATGTGCCTCTTGGGGTATCTGGTCGGGGTCAAGTCGACGAGGAGGGACCTCTACTACTTCTACTACTATAGTGGGGGTAGCAAGATTATCTCAGACGCTCCTAAGTCGAACAAGGATTGGAAGGAGCGGGTCGTGTGGATCTTTAGCGCCAACAACATCCTCTCCTGTCCAAATTGGCCTGAAGTGACTAAGGATGCACTGACGCCGTGCATCCTTATCGCTGAACAGAGGTGGGAGTTGGAGAAGATCTACTTCTATGCCGGGTCTCAGGAGAGGAGCAATCTCTTCTAGATGGCATCTCTTCGGGTAGTGGGCATGTCCATGGTCTTACCCTCCGAGGCCGAGAAGGTGAGACCGAGTTTGCTGGCCCTTCCCCTAAAAAAGCCCTAAGAGGAATTCGATGGGAGAGAAGTCTGGATCTACCGCAAGGCCCCATAAGAGATTGAGGGGAAAATCTCACCCCTGAGGAGGCGACCAGCTTGAAGTCACAGGCCGCTAAAATTTCTGCCTAACTAGCGGGGCAGAGGGTGAAGGCCAAGAAGGTGAAGGCCAAGAAGGACCAAGATCCCAGCAGGCCGACTGGACCGATCCAAGTCGAGTTGGCCGAGGAGCTGTGGTCGGCTGAGTAGCAGCAACTTGCCATCCCAGTCGATCAATCGGATGAGGTCGTTATGATCAATGACTCTTCTCCTCCTAGGCTAGAGGAGGTAGCCCTAGCAGTCGAGGTTGTTGAATTTAGGACATTTGTCGAGGAGGCAGTCAGCTCGAACCCTATACCTGAGCCAATACCCCCACACCTAAACTTTTTGCTAGTCCTCTAGCAAAGAAAATAAAAAGAAAATCTTAACTCACTTTCGTAGGAATCTCGGTTGTATTTAGCGCATACAACAAGCCTTTAAACCCCTAGGGACGAGTTGTAGTCTCGTGAGGGTTTGCAGTGAATATACCCACAAAATTCGGTCAACTTGCCAAATTAAAGGAGTCAGTAAATAACTAAATTTACTTGATAACTTTTAGATAATCTAATTGGAGCCAGTTATCACTCAAGAAAACATTTTTATATATAACTCTAAGGTATATTTTCAAGAAAATCTTCTCATTGTAGCAATACAAAACCAAGCCAAACTTAGAAATTTAATTTAAAAGTTTTGAAAAGAACATGCTAACTCTTTGTTTTAAATAATTTTCAAGTTGCTTGATTTAAAATATTTTTCAAGACCATATATACAATTATAAAACAATTTATTTTTTAAAATTTTAAATTTTTTAACTCTTTCTTTCTTGGTGATTTTTTTCTACTTTAACGGGCTTTCTAAGTGACCATTTAACGAGTTTTGGGCCAATGGACCCCAACCCGAATGGGCTTAGGTCATTAAGTATGGAAATACTCCTTGGGCTTAATTACTCGATCAGCTTAGGCTTTATAAGATAGAATCACATTGAATTCAAGAGTTTTTTTTTCTTTTTGGTGCCCATTTTTCGCACTCTTCTTTTGCAAATTATTATTATTATTATTATTTTGTATATGTATATATATTTTGGAAAATATGTAAATCAAGACACTTTGAAAAATTATTTTCAACTCTCAGCTAAGCATGCAAAATTTTCATTATTTTAAATAAAAATCCAAGTTAAGGCTTAAGTAAAGTATACTACTTTGAAAATTATTTCTTAAGAAATTTATTTAGAGTTATCATAAAAGGTGAACTTAAGTAAATAACTAACTAGGGATTAGAAAATTTCAAATTTATCAAATAAATCAATTATTACATAACTCCATCAATTTGGCAAGTGACGATATTTTTATAATTTTTTTAAAAGAAAAAGGGGAAAAAACAAAAATGTAACTAAAAAATATAAAATAAAGAGAAAAAATAACTAATTCCCACCCCCACAGCTAAATTTTGCATTGTCCTCAATGTAAACTCTTTGATGCATAAAGTAAAGCAGATAAGAAGGGAAGCACTTATATTTGGTCGGCTGATAAAAATCTGCAATTACCTTTGGTCTGAGGAGGATGAAATCAAAAATTTATTCTCTTTTTTTTTCTTTTTTTTCTTTTTTCTTTTTTTTCACAACTGAATAAGAAACTCTCAAATGAGAGAAGAATAAATTCTTTTTATTATTCTGAAGTAAACAAAATAAACAATGTAGAATAAAATATTCAATATGAAGAGTTCCTGTTCTACATTGACTCCTACCTTACTGTTGAAAATTCTTCCCCGAATTTTAAACAAATTCAGAATGATATAATCAATAATGTGAATTTTTAAGCATTTTGGGGTGTTCAATAATTCTTGCAACAAGATAAGGTAGGTATTATTGGTGTCATGCATTTTGCATTTCTTAATAAACTTAGACTCTTGTACTGTGAAGTTTTGTTTTCTAACAACCAATTCTTCTGTGAAGTTCTGAAAATTTGGTTGTTGATTATTCTCCAAGAATCTAAGTTTATCAAGAAAGAGGTCTTCAAAATTTAATTCAAAGCAGCACATGTTTAACACAGTTTTATTATTCTCAAGGACCTGATCTGCTTCTTCTAAAAACTCTAACTCTTCATCAAAAATTTCCTCAAAACTCAAATCAGACTCTTCTTCTTCTTCTTCTTCTGATCTTTCCTGAATGTAGTT
The DNA here is from genome assembly GCA_022839385.1 of Asparagus kiusianus. Classification (NCBI taxonomy): domain Eukaryota; kingdom Viridiplantae; phylum Streptophyta; class Magnoliopsida; order Asparagales; family Asparagaceae; genus Asparagus; species Asparagus kiusianus. The sequence goes on along the minus strand of BQKN01046424.1, from coordinate 65,297 downwards.
TATTTCTAGAGGCTGATTATTTGGTTAGTCCCCTGGATTAAAAATGTTGAGATCAACAGTCAAATTCCCAAAGGACAACTTTATTTGACCAGTTCTATAGTTGATGAGAGCATTAGAAGTGGCTAAGAAAGGTTATCCTAAGATGACAGGTGTCTGTCCTTTGGGATTGGAAACAGGCTGTGTTTCCAAGACTACAAAACCTATTGGAAAAATAAAATCTCCAACCTTAATCAGAACATCCTCTAACTCACCCATAGGGACCTTAACAGATCTATCAGCCAACTGTAAGGTGCATTTGGTTGGGTTCAGTACACCTAGACCTAATTGCTGGTAGACTGAATATGGAAGCAAATTGACACTGGCCCCTAAGTCTAAAAGTGCCTTATCAATGTGAGTATTTCTAATGATACATGAAATGATGGGGGAACCTGGATCTTTACGTTTCAAAGGTATGAGATTTGATAGCATTTCACTGATATTGGCGGCTAAAAAGACTTTCTTTAGAACATTTATTCGCCTCTTCTTAGTGCACAATTCTTTTAAAAATTTAGCATAAGATGGAATTTGTTCAATTACATCTAAGAGAGGAATGTTGACTTTAACGTGCTTGAATGTTTCTAGGACCTTCTCCTCCTGAGGAGAGTGTTTCCTAGACCTGAGTCTATCTGGAAAGGGAGCAACCGGTCTAAATCTATCAAAAGCAGGCTCAGGTTCGGGTTCAGGTTCTTGGTCATCTGAGGGAAGTGATTGTTGAATAGATTCATCAGAAGGAGAAGGAGAAGGAATTTGTACTGGATCAAGAGTTTGACTTGGAGGAGTTCTCACTTGATTATCGACCTGTCTACCTGACCGAAGTGAATGAATTGCATTCACTTGGGCTTCATAGGATGAACTGCATCTTGTGTTCTTAGGGTTGACCACGGGTTGATTTGGAAATTTTCCTTTCTCTCTTTCACTCACGGTATTAGCTAGTTGACTAAGTTGGGATTCTAATCTAGCTATAGCTTGAGTGTTGGAGTTGAGCATTTGTCCAGTGGATTGCATGAAGGAATTCAGAGTGCTAGACGTTTGAGTCAACATATTCGTGGTTTGAGTGGAGGCCTTAATTATGGTTTCCAAACCCCTTTCCAAGACGTTGAGACGTTTATCCTGATCTGGATTGTGATGAGTCTGAATTACAGCTTGATGAAGAGGAGACTGATTTTGATACGACAGATTGGGTTGTTGAAATTATGAATGAGAATTGAACGGAACTGTGTTTCCCCTAGAAAAATGTTGGGTCAAAGTGGGAGTGAAATTTTGAGTTCCGGGAGAATTTCCTAGATTCCATGCAAAGTTGGGATGATTTCTCCAACCTGGATTGTAGGTTGGAGAAAATGGATCATTTTTAGGGTGCTGGAATGCAGCGTTCGTCTATTCTAATGAATTGTTGTTTCCTAGGAGAGGGCATTCCTCTGAAACGTGGGTAGGAGACTGACAATTATGACATCCTAAGGTAGAAACATGATTGATTTGAGCTGGAGCTCGTTCCTTAATTTCTAAAGCTTCTAACCTTCGCAGAATCGTCGCTATCTTCACTTCAGAAGCAATATTTGACTCTAAGGAAAGACCACAAGACTTAGATTGGGGAACTGATGAAACCCTATCATCACACTGTTCCCATTGCATTGTTTTTTCAGAAAGACTCTCCAAAAACTCCCAAGCTTCATCAGCATTATTCCTCATAAAATCCCCGTGGCACATTGATTCTAAGGAAGTTTTTGCAGAATAATCTAATCCCTTATAAATTATTTGGCACAATCATCATTTCTCTAAACCGTGATGAGGATATTGGATGAGAAGATCTTTAAATCGGTCAAAATACTTCCAAAAAGGTTCTCCCGGGATAATTTTAAAGTTTTAAATGCTGTTCCTAAGCTTTACCGTTTTATGAATAGGAAAAAATTTCTTAAGAAAAACGGTGACAAATTCATCCCAAGTTGAGATGGAATTTGTTGGTAAGCTGTACAGCAATTTTTTAGCTTTATCCTTAAGAGCAAATGGAATAAATCTAAGCTTAACCACATCTTCATTTAATTCTCTCATTTTAATCATAATACACACTTCCTCAAATTCCGAAATAAAAATATATGCGTCTTCTGTTTTATTACCAAGGAATTTGGGAAGCATGTTTATGTATTACGGTCTAAGCTCAAAATTTATTCCATTTGTTTCGGGGAGCCTAATGAACGAGGGGATTGCATTCCTAATGGGATAGCACATATCATGAAGAACAGGTGGATTAGGATGCTCCATTTCTATGATTGGTTCAAAGCGAATTAATCGACGTGTATTATCCCTAATCCACTGTTGCATACACCAAAATATTTCTTTTAATATATATTTTTTTAAAGGAAAAAAATAAATAGTTTTTTTAAAGGAAAGAAAGAAAGAAAATTAGTTTTTTTATGAGAAGATAAAGGAAAAGAAAAATCCTAACTAAAACAAATCAAAGCAATCACTTTTCAATCAACTCTAATTCTAGGGTTTAGCCTAACTCCACTAGACCAGCTCCTAACCAAAAACTCCTACAGTGAAAAGATCAAAGTTTTACCCAGGTAGTTAGCCAGGTAAGGATAGTACTAGAGGGTGATCAAAGATCAATTAAGTACCTCTTTTCTTGCGAAGCGCTTTACGCAACTCTTAAACATTGCCTTAGACACCAACTATTCTGAGAAAACTTAAACCGTTCACTTAAGGATTTCTTGTTCCTTATTGAGCTCGAATCCTTAGGGGCCAACTTCTAATGAGTTTTAGAAGGTTAGGGTTTGTGAAGTGAGGAATTAGTGATTTGTGGGCTAAGGAAAGGGTGATGAAATCCCTTACCTTATCTTGATTGGGGTTTCGCCCTTAAGAATGTTTTAAGTGTGTGCCAAATCAAGTGCTACAATCACTTTGGTGAATTCCTACAGTATATGAAATGCAACCCTAGAAATTAAAAGCGACTAAAAAGGATGATAAAAAGAAAATCTTTCTATTTTTTAATTATGGTCAACAACAATCAAATGAGAAGGGGGGATTTGTTTGAATTTATTATCTTGTTAGTAAATGTCAAAGTGGAGGATGAATTTTATTATGGTTAACAAAAAATAAAATCCCTTTTTTTAAAGTCCTAATTGTCTCTAATTATGAAGAAGTAGCTAAAGGGTGGAATTAAAAACTAGAAAGAGGACTTACCCGAAAGCAAATCTTCAAATCCTAGCTCTCCAATCCGTGATTTTCAAGCTCCAAGCGTTTCCTTCACAAAAAAACACACAAGTTAAAGAACCAAAATAATTAAAACCTACTTAAGCACCTTCCCCGGTAACGGCGCCAAAAACTTGATGCGGTATAAACATGTACCAAAAAGGTTGCAAGTGAACAACCGTGTCAAGTTATAGTATTTAAGATATCGATCCCACGAGGAAGGTGTTTTGTAGGAGAAAATATAAAATCGGTTCTTATGTTGTGTGCGTGACAAATAAGATTGGTGAGTGATTATGATTGTGAAGAGATTGAAAGAGTGAAAGTGGTGTGTAAGTAGGTGCAAAGTGTAGTGAGAGTGGGTGTGACAAAGAATGAGTGTGATCAATAAGGCAAGAAGAAAAAATGAATAAAATCAAGAAACAAATGAAAAATCAAAATTCTAAAATAAAAGAAAATGTAAGAAATTAAAGATGGTGGATTCAATTATAGATATGGGTAATATAAAATTAAACCCACTTGTTAGAAAATGGTGATTCCCTAGAGGGTTCTAGCCTAAAGGCGAATCAAACAAAAAAAAAATAAATAAAAAGAAAAACTAAACCCAAGAGGGTTCTAGCCTCAAGGTGAATAGTGTAAGAAATTAAAATCCAACTACAAAATAAATTATAAAATCTAAACTACAAAATAAAATTGTAATAATTAAATACAAGAAAATAAATCTACTCTATAAGCATAAAATAAATCTAAGGCAAGAGGGTTCTAGCCTCTTGGCTATTTAACAAGAAAATAAAATCTAACTACAAGCATATAAATAAATCTAAACTAATAAGCAATAAAAGAGAAAAAGAAAAGAAATGCAAACCTTCAAATAATTCTCCATCTTCATCTTCATCTTCATCATCTAACAAAGAGAAGAAGAGAAAAATTTAAAGTGACGAAAAAATTATTATTATTAATTGCAACAAAAAGTTATAATTTTGGAAGGCCTTCTCAATTAAGAGTAGCCCTCCTCTCCAAAAGGAATTACAAAAATTTTCACACACTTTAACCCTCACTCTCTACCCCTATTTATAGTAATCTTCAATGAATATGAGCCATTGGATTTGTCTTGAGCCCCAAGTAACAATCTCTACCTTTGAATTTGCTTTTTGTTCTTCTCTAACCGAACATAAGAGGCCCATATGATTTATTTGATTTTCAAAAGAAATTAAAAATCCAATTTGTAGCAGCACTCGAGTCCAAATCCGGAGAAGCCCATTTGATTTATCTATACACAATGATTTCAAAACCAAACTCAGTAGCAAAGAAAACAAGTCCATTTCAGCAGTCCATTTCATTTACCAAGCCAAGAAAATAATGATTGCATCAAGTCCGGTCCTTGAGAAAAACTCCACATCTCTATTTCATTTACCAAGCCAAGTCCATTTCATTTACCAAGCCAAGTCCATTTCAGCAGCAAACAAAACAATGATTGCATCCATTTTCTGTAGCCCAAGAAATTCGGTCCACGGAGAAAAGCTGCGGCCCATTGAGCTTCATTGATTTTCAAAATTAAATCAAGAAGTGAAAAGCTGCATCAACATCAAATTCCCCTTTTATTTGAGCAAGTCCGGCCTATTCCTTGTTAGCTGCAGCATTATCCAGTTCCTATTTGATTTTCAAAATGGAGCTTCAATCAAGTCCGGCCCAGCACAATGTAAAATCAGCAACCAAGTCCAAATTTGTGAATAAAGATGAAACTGCCATGGACATGTTGGGTTGTTTGGGCTTTTGAGCTTTTAAAATTTAAGTATTTCATTTGGCTTCTTGAATTTCTCTTTATTTCTTCATTTACTCATGGGTCTTTGTTGAGAGATGAGATTTTTGGAATTTATTCTTCATTAACCTGTAATTAAAGATAAAAGCAATTATTAGTGATATATTTATTCATATAAAATAGATAATGCGGGTATAAAATTATAATAAAATGTGATTATCAGCCGTCCCACAGGCCAGGCAAGGAGCCAGCGGGGGACTTCCAGGGGTGTCGAAGAGCAAGAGACGCCCCCTCCATCGTCTGTAGCGGGCGAGGCTAGCGAGGAGGAAGAAGAGATCTGGCCATTCCGCCACTAGACCTCAGAAGTTGACCCCCGCTTTTGGGAGAAGGCTAAGGCCATGTTGATGGGAGTGCCGCCAGACCCCTGTTCGCCGAGGAAGGAAATCCTAGAGGGCGGCAGGTTCATCGCGGTGGCGCCTCTTAACATAGACTCTTCAATCTTGGGGTCTTCAACTGTCCCAATTCGAGCTGTCTAACAGATCCAAGTCCCGATGGACGAGGGGTTCTTGCAGAACATGCCAAGCGTTAGATTGCATATGGCCCTCAAGGCCTACTTGGTTCAAGGGATCTTGGTGGAGCAGGAGCTGAACAAGCGGCTCTACCATATGTACAATGCTACTACGGAGTGGCGGGAGGACTTCACCATGGAGAGGTCAGCCAAGGAGGAAGCGGAGAAGAAGGTAGCCACCTTGGATACAAGGGAAAGGCTTCTTAAGGGGTTCTAATCCCATAGCACTAAGCAAGCTTCACACGCACGGGAAATTTTATCCCGAATTCTAAGTAGGAATAAGTCAACGCCTAACACGCGTTGCTTGTTTAGTCTTTCACTGAATGGAAAGACACCAGAATACAAGTCTGGGGACTTTTATCTTGAATCCTAAGTAAGGATGAGTCAGCGCTTAACATGCATTGCCAGGTAGTCTATTCCCGTGATAAAGATAAAGTCTATGTATTCAAAATCATAGCACCAAGTCTAAGAGGATTAGCTCTCTTAGCATAACGTTACATGCGGAACGGACAGTAGTCTATTCTCGTGAGAAAGACGAAGTCTATGTACTCAATATCGTAGTGCTAAAAGAGTTAACTCTTTTAGCATAATATTACATGCGGAATAGACTTAAACAATCCGCATGCTAGCCCCACTCAAACGGTAGTCGGTAAAGGCTCATCAACCCCGTTGATGGCTGAGGGTTTGCCAAAAATCTTATACATGTGAGAGTCATTGACGCACCAGCTTCACTAGTTGGCCTCGTGACTTGAGAATCCAACAACTTCATGATAAGATCCATACATGCAGATGAATCAGCTTTAATAGTTGATCCTGCAACCTCAACACTTGCGACTATTACGTGCTGTGATGAAAAATCAAAGGGGGGCGATCCAAAACCCTAAGGTCAACATCGGTCAACGCGTAACCTTAGGTTAACACCGATCAACGTGTTACGATGAAAAGTTAACGCGGGGCGATCTAAAACCCTAAGGGCAACACCGATCAACGAGTTGCGATGAAAAGTCAACGTGGGGGTGATGTGAAACCCTAAGGTCAACGCCGGTCAACGTGTAACCTTAGGTCAACGCCAGTCAACGCGTTGTGATGAAAAGTCAACGTCGGGCGATCCGAAATCCTAGGTCAATGCCGGTCAACGCGTAACCCTAGGTTAACGCCAGTCAACGTGTTGCAACGAAAAGTCAACATCAGGCGATCCAAAGTCCTAGGTAAACGCCGGTCAATGCGTAACCCTAGGTCTACGTCAGTCAACGTGTTGCATTGAAAAGTCAACACCGGGCGATCCGAAACCCTAGGTTAACGCCGATCAACGCGTAACCCTAGGTCAACGCCAGTCAACGCGTTGCAATAAAAAGTCAACACCGGATGATCCAAAACCCTAAGGTCAACACTGGTCAACGTGTAACCCTAGGTCAACGCCAGTTAACGCGTTACGATGAAAAGTCAACGATGGGCAATCCGAAACCCTAGATCAACACCGGTCAATGCGTAACCTTAGGTCAACACCAGTTAATGAGTTATGATAAAAAGTCAACACGTTGTGATGGAGATAGTTAGTTCAAAGTTTTTGATTCGAAACTTCAACGACGGCCAGACGATAAACGCAACGTCAGAAGAACTTCAGCTACTCGTAAAAATAGACTGAAAATCGAAGGAGTAAAGAATCAAAGCTAACTATAGGTACTTTTACACCGACTAAAGGTTAGACCGTAACATCGAAAGTATTTCAGCCTCCTCTATAGAAGAAATAAAAATGAAACACTTTGGAGGGGGTATCTGTAGGCGTCTAAAAATATCTATAGGTTCTCACACACGGCTCGGGACAGAGGGAAGGTGATGAACGTCGCTATTCGAGTCATAGAATCTCATTTGATGACAACAAATGCATATAGTGAGTCGATGGACCATGCGAAGCAACGAAACTTTGGAATAACGGAAACACGAGCTGAACGGGAGCCCCGTGTTGCTTACAAAAGATGAAGCGCCCCTCGTATCTCATTTACTCCACATATGATTCAATCAATGGAGCTTATAGATCTCCTTGTCAGTTTTCCAACGCATTTTGAATGGTGCAATTCCGAGTTTGAATGACGAAAATACAGCGAAAACGGATGGAATGCACGAAACTACGTTCCGAGCCTCGCCGAGACACCCCTTGGTGTCTCAGCCACGCCGAGACACCCACGGGTGTCTGCAGACCCAAAAATCAGATTTTGGTAGATTTAAGATATTTTTCGATCGTTAACTGCATGGATTTGCTCCAACTGATAAAATATCATCCATGAACGTGGTTAAGTGGTTACAACTGAGAATAAGAGGGAATCAACTATTCTTATCTAAAACAAGGGCTCCTTAAGCCTATAAATACATCCCCAGTACCTTCATTTTTCAGAACTAGAATTCTCGAGTATTGGTGAAGCCCTGCTGAATTGGAGACTGAAGAGCCACGAATTTCAGAGAGGAGGAGGAGACTTTAGTGAATTCTTCGGCATAAAGAAGAAGAGTTTGATAGATCTGCAGCCCGGTTCTTTTTCTTGAGATTGCCCCATTGCGGTGATCTCGAGAAAAGTGGTTATCTCACTGTTGTCGAGATAATTGCTTCGGTTTCTTGATTTTTCGTGAATCAACGAAGCTCCGGATCTGATCTGATTATTTGGTGGTCCACAGATATCAACGTCTCCATCACAGGCTATGATCCCACACAAGCAGAAGACCGATAAACGATCTCTGCGTTTGTTTTGACGAGAATTGTATTTTTATTATGTAAGAGTCTTATAAAAGACTATTTTTTTGTATTTTTATTATAACGACTGAAGTTGTAATTATTACCTCAATAAAGAAACCAATTTTCTCCCGAAACAAAGAGGACAATGGTCACGAGAAGGCCGTATATTACTTGAGCCGGACCCTTGTAGGCGCCGAATCTCGGTATCCAATGATTGAGAGGGAGTGTCTCGCCTTGGTATTCGTAATTCAAAAGATGCGGCATTACTTGGTTAGACAGATTATTTATATCATCTCCAATGTTAACCCAGTCCGAGTGTTCATGACGCAGCCAGTTTTTATGAATTGGTGGTTAGTAAAATGGGTCCTGCTTCTGTCCCGATACGACCTACACTTTAAACAACAGAAGTCGGTCAAAGGACAAGCTATTTGTGATCTTCTGGCAGCTAACCCAACTACAGATACCGTCGAGGTATACGACGATCTGCCAGATGAAACCCATGAAGCCAACGTAAGTTCCCATCAACAGGTGTGGCGTTTGTACTTCGACGGTGCTTCTCGAGCAACTAACGTAGCAAGTGCTCCTGGATGTTCTAAGATTTCCTCCAGAGTCGGAGTTGTCTTAATTTCCTCGGGAAAACATGTGATGCCTCGAGCTTGAAGATTACTGGCATCTAACTATGCCAAGGCACATACCAAAAGACCTTGGTACCTTTTCAGGGTAAAATCAAGGCACATCATCAACTTGGTCAACTTCGACATAAAGACGTTGGCATCCACCTAAGCCTAAGGAACGTACCCTAAGACCTTAGTGCTTATCGGGATAAAACCAAGGCACGCTAACATCATAATCGGCTTCAATTTAAAAATACATTTGTATCTGTTTGGGGAGAAAGTTGAGTTCTTCATTGCCGTGTTCATTACAACTTTAATCGTTACAATAAAAACAAAAAAAAGATAGTCTTTTTATAAGATCCTTACACGATGAGAACAAAAATAAGGACAACTCTCATTCAAACAGCATAACGGACGTTTATCCTCCGCTGCTTGCGTGGGATCTTGGCCTATGACGGAGACATTAGTATCCGTGGACCACAAGACGATCAGACTAAATCCGAAGCTTCGTTAATTCATGAAGAAATCAAGAAACCGAAGCAATTAACTCGGCAACAGCGAGATAATCACTCTTCTCGAGATCACCGCAATGAGGCAATCTCAAGGAAATGAATCAGGAAGTATGGATCTGACGAACTCCTCTTTTTTATGCCGACAAACTTGATCCGATCTCATCCTCTCTTCTAAAATTCGTGCTTCTTCAGTCTTCAGTTCGGCAGGGCTTCACCAATGCTCGAGAATTCCATATCTATAAAAATAAAGGCCCTAGGGCTGTATTTATAGGCTTTGAGACATTGGTTTTCAGATAAGAGTGACCGATTCACTCTTATATTCAGTTATAATTACTTAACCACGTTCTTGGATGATATTCTATCAATTGGAACAAATCCAGATGGTTAACAGTCGAAAAATAGCTTTAAACTGCCAAAATTTAGATTTTCGGGTCTGCGGACACCCGTGGGTGTCTTGGCCAAGCTTGGGCCAAGACACCTCTTGGTCTCTCGGCCAAGACTTGGCCAAGACACTCATGGGTGTCTCAGCCAAGCCTTGTCCGAGACACCTCTTGATGTCTCGGCAAAGTCTTGGTCGAGACACCACTTGGTGTCTCGGCCAAGGTTTAGCCAAGACACCTTTTGGTGTCTTGGCCAACTTTGTCCTGAACTTCGATTCACGTGTTCTGTCCGTTTTCGCCATATCTTCATCGTTCAAACTCGGAATTGCGTGGTTCAAGATGCGTTAGAAGCTAACGAGGAGATCTACAAGCTTCTATGATTGAATCATATGTGGAATAAATGGGATATGAGGGGAGCTTCACCTTTCGTAAGCAACACGGGGCTCCCGATCAGTTCGTGTTGCCATTATTCTGAAGTTCTGTTGCTTCACATGGTCTATCGACTCACTTCGTACGTTTGTCATCGTCAAATGAGGTTCTGTGACTTGAATAGCAACGTTCATCGTCTTTTCTCTATCTCGAGCCGTGTACGGGGACTTATAGGTAATTTTTGACGCCTACAGATACCGCCTCTAAAGTGTTTCAGTCTCGTTTCTTTTATAGATAAGCGTGAAATACTTTGGATATGATCGGTCTAACCTTCAGTCGGTATAAAAGGACCTGTAGTTAGCTTTAACTCTTGACTCCTTCGATTTTTAGTTTATTCAATATTTTAATGAATAACCAAAGTTGTTTCGGCGTTGCATTTATCGTTTGGCCATCGTCGAAGTCTTAAATCGAAACTGGTGAGTTGATTTTGGCTCGTATCATCAAGTTGGCTTTGAAACTGACTATCTCCATCATAATGCATTGACTTACGTTGACCTAGGTTTACGCGTTGATTGGCGTTGACCTAGAGTTACGCGTTGATCGACGTTAACTTTTTATCTTAACGTGTTGACCGACATTGACTTAGGGTTACGAGTTGACCGGTGTTGACCTTAGGGTTTCGAATCGCCCCGCGTTGACTTTTCATCGCAACATATTGACTTCTCGTCGCAATACGTTGACTGGCGTTGACCTTCGTCGCAACGCGTTGACTGGTGTTGACCTTCGTTATAACGCATTGGCTAGCGTTGACCTAGGGTTACACGGTGACCGGTGTTGGCCTTAGGGTTTTAGATCGCCACGCGTTGACTTTTCATCGCAACGCGTTGACCTAGGGTTACACGTTGACCGTCATTGACCTTAGGGTTTCCGATCGCCCCGTGTTGACTTTTTCATCGCAACGCGTTGATCGGTATTGACTTAGGGATACGCGTTGATCAACGTTGATCTAGGGGTTTCGCGTCCCCCGTTGTTGACTTTTCATCATAATGCGTTGACCAGCGTTGGCCTAGGGTTACATGTTGACCGATGTTGACCTTAGGGTTTCGGATCACCACGCGTTGACTTTTCATCGTAACACGTTGACCGGCGTTGACCTACTACGTGTTGACCGGCGTTGACCTTAGCATTTCGGATTACCCCGTGTTGACTTTTCACTGCAATGCGTTGACTTCTCGTCATACCGTGTTGCCTGGCGTTGACCTTCGTCGTAACGCATTGACTAGCATTGACCTTGGATTGCACTTTGACTTTAGGCTTTTGGATCCCCTCGTGTTAACTTTTCATCGCAACGTGTTGACCAGTGTTGACCTAGGGTTACGCATTGACCGGTGTTGACCTTAGGGTTTCGAATCGCCCTGCGTTAACTTTTCATCGCAACACGTTAATTAGCGTTTACCTAGGGTTATGCGTTGACTGACGTTGACCTAGGGTTTCGTGTCGCCATGTGTTGACTTTTCATCGTAACGCGTTGACCGGCATTGACCTAGGGTTACGCGTTGACCGGTGTTGACCTAGGGTTTTGCATCGCCCAGTGTTGACTTTTTATCATAACACGTTGACCGGCGTTGACCTAGGGTAACGCGTTGACCGGCATTGACCTTAGGGTTTTTGATCGCCTCGCGTTAACTTTTTATCGCAACACGTTTACTGGTATTGACCTAGGGTTACACGTTGACCAATGTTGACATAGGGTTTCGCGTCTCCCGGTTTTGTTTTGTGTTGATTTTCATCAGAATAACCAATCACCGGCGAAATTAGGCAAAATAGGATCATGAAAAATACCTGGGGGCTCGACCTAGGTCAAGACACCCGTGGGTGTCTCGACCTAGGCCAAGACACCCTTGGGTGTCTCGACCCATTGGCCGAGACACTCCCCCCCTTTCTTTTTTTTATTGTTTCCTTCTTTTATAGTACTTTCATTCCAAAATTTCAAAAGAGCTTTCCCCCCTAAACTCCTTCCTCCTCTTATCCAAACTCTTGTCCCAAATTCAACAACAAGAACTCTTAACCCATTAAAATTCTTACTTTTAAAATTTTCATCTTTTTATTGGCCGAAATTCCTCTTCTCTCAAGGCTAGGGTTCATCTCATCTTCAAGCTCAAGACTTGATTTTTTTAGAATTGGGTTTTCAAGCTTCTTGATTTGAGTAAGCTTCTCTTCAAGAACTCTCTTCTTTTCTTACATTCTTAATTAAGAATCCATAGGTTTTACAAGAAAGATTGAGACTTTATTCTTGTAATGATGATATGCCATGAATTTGTATGCAAAGGTCACAGATTTTTGCCCTCATGAATCTTAAATGTGGGTTTTGAAGATGGCCGAAATTTGGGGTGTTTTTGTACAAAACTAGGGCTGAAATTTTGAGGGGTTTTTGTGCAAAAGTGGACAGAAATTTTATGCCCATTTGGTCAAAATTTTGATGGGTGCTTTATGCAAAAAAGACCAACATTGTTGAGGGGTTTATTTGCAAAAAGGAAATCAAACATTGTGGAGGGGCTTTTTTACAAAAGGGCTGAAATTTTAGGACTGAGATTTGTAGAATTTGGACTACATACCCATGACCAAAAGTTTGAGAAATGTATGTGCAAATTAGGCCAAAATTTGTAGAAGGGTTTATTTGCAAAATTGGCCAAAACTTGTAGAGGGGTTTATTTGCAAAATTGGCTAGAATTGTGAGATATTAAGGACAATGGTTTTCATTCCTCGATCATGGCCAAATTCGAATGTGTTCGTGGCTAAAATTTAACCTCGAACTCGAGGGATATTTTGGATATTTCACCCAAAAGTTGATCGTGAAGGTTTTGAATGCAATTTGAACCCATTGTTTGCATGCATAAAACCCATAGGTTTAATTAGACTTCAACTATAAAATCCTATTTTGTTTTATAAGACTTTAGTCAAAGTTCATAATTTCCCTTTTTATTTTTGGGTTCTTGGATTTATGATTGTACCTGATCCGTTAATTTACGTTGCAGGTTAACCATGTCTCCGCGCCGACCACGATTTCATAGGAGTCGCTCATCTTCTCAGCATAATGAGAGGGAGGCTCCCATAGCGTCCTCTTACGGGGTGAGCTTTTATGCTTTCTGTATCCTTGTTTGACCCCTTCGCTGGTTATTCGAGAAGAACCGACATCCTCTTTCGTGAGGATTGAGGTTTCAGGATGATTTGTGGTTCTATCATGCCCTCGTTGGGCTCCTTCGTGGGTCACTCGGGAAGAACCAACATCCTCCTTCGCGGGGATTGAGTTTTCAAGATGATTTGTGGTTCTATCATGTCCTCGTTGGGCTCCTTCGAGGGTCATTCGGGAAGAACCGACGTCCTCCTTCGTGGGAATTAAGGTTTCAAAAGACGTGTTTTGCTTAGCCAATTCATGTCTTCCGGCATATTAGGGTGATTTCGTGTTGTCTTACACTGCCTGGGTTGGGGTACATTACCACGTTATTTACGTGATGATGCATACCGCTCTTCCTGTGTAGGACACTCGAAATCGTCTCACCAATCACTCCATGAATGACTCTATCTCGCTAGCTTGTGAGATGAATTCAATCCTTGTATAATTTATGAATAATCTTCTGATTCCATGTTTGTTTCATTGCAGTTGAATTCCCCACAAACAGCCTTCCTCCTCATGCTACTGGTGGTTGTAGTAGAGAGACTTTTATTTCTAGTGTCGTTAAGCAGGCCATCGGTCCGACCCCTCAGTTTGATGAGAATCGTTCTGAGGAGTTCCGTCGTTTGATACGAGATGGGGGCCACCATACACTACGCCAACTGATTACCGATGCCACCTTCACTGAAGACTCTATTTCTACTCAGGCTTTAGAGAAGCCTGATTATTTATTTGGAGACCATGTTGAGGATCCGGCTAAGCTGATTCTTGATAATGAGCATTGGTTGAATAATGTTAGAGGGCTCCTTTTATACATTCTTTCTATTCCCCATAAGCATTCTCTCGCTCATTTGGAGACTCGGGCTGTGTGGCGACAGATGTCCTGGAATCTTACTGATGATCATGACCGAGTTCATTATGGATATATTTCCCATCATAAGACCCCAGGTTCTGATGGATATAATTATATTCGCGGCCTTCGACCGGGGATCCTGGGCCTTGATACCGGGCCTCCGGACGAGGTGTCAGCAGCCACCCCTACTGTGAGGAATCGTCTGACCAAGCTTGGGAGGAAGTTACCTCCAACAGAGTTCAGATGTTTTGGTTGGGCCTATTTGCCACCAAAGAAGTGGTGGACTCGTATAAGTAGTTACATCTTGGGACGTTGTGAGAGTGATCTGAGATGTAGTGGGTTGTATGCGCCCATACGAGCCACCATGTATGGATTCTCGGTCAGCAGTCATCATTTCCTAGCGCTCTTGGAGACATACATCCCTGATAGTAACACTCTCTTGACTTGCAGTGGAGAGTTGGGGTTAGCTCTGCATGAGATGCACAAAGTTTCTGGTCTTCCAATGGGGGATTGTCCATGTCAGGAGTACTTTCCCTCGAACTTGCAGTTAGGGTGGCTAAAGAAAGATTCTCCCGATATGTATGACACACTTTGGGACCTTACGTGTCATTATCATACATCCCTAATCAAGGTGAGTCCTCAGGCGAAGAGGAAGAAGCAAATCAGTTTGAAGTAGTTCATGGATTATTTATTCCAGCATTTGGAGAGCAGTACGGGCGAGGCCATTTGTGAGTTGGTCCCTTTGACACCTTCTGCCATTAATGAGTTAATTGAGAGGGCCGAAGCTTGTTCCTTTACTACCGCTAGCGCTGAGGGAGCTTTCCCTATGGGGACTAAGTTTCAGACGTTCCTTTGTCAAGACCTAGGACTCTTCTTGCGGGCTATCTCGCCCTCTGGTTGAAGAAGTGTGTCATTCCATATCAGTTTTCTGACGCCTTGCCTATTGAGGTCCTTCTCCCCACCGTTCAGTTAGCTTACGAGAAAAGATCTTTCTCTACTTTTAGCGATGGTTGCCGACATTCATTGTGGGCTTAGGTATTGGTCGATGGTCTTACACATGTGGGCTCTGAACCGTCGATCGATCTTCTTTCTGTAAAAGTCGAGCTTCTATATACATACTTGATGGCGTGGCTCATTCTTCACCGCCCTGATTTGATGTCGGCACCTAGTACCGTTGATGTCTCCGTTCCTTTTGTGCAGTTGTTAGAAAGGAGCAAGTGGTTTGGGAAGACATTCACTGATGTACAGCGAGAGCTTCAAGTTCGTAAGAGCTGGGAGTTCTTCAAGTGTTTTCCTCGCTTCTCAGGCCACTATGACGATATGTTGATTGATGAGGAGAAACCAGGGGCCGGTCGGACTTCCCTTGACACTGGTTGCTTCCGTTGGTTGGTGAACATCCGTGTTGGATATCTCGTCCTTCGGGTAAAGGGTCGTTGCCATATAGAGCCTTATCTTCTGTGTTGTTTTGCTCACCAGTTCGATTATGATCAACTATATATTGGGAACCCGAGTCAGGGCCTGAGGATTGAGGGGGGTCTTATTAACGACGTCCGAGCATGGCTTTAGACTATGACGGGTTGTACTGGAGCCTATTTTAGCTCTTCCTTCATCCAAATGCAAACCGTTGCTTACTTTCCTCAACTGCAAGTGGCTTCTTTCTGCCAACGAGCTTTTAGATGTGAAGAGCCTCTCAGAGTTGGAGGTTGAGCACTTAGTTCAGACTACCATCAAAGCTACTCGTAAGGCCGAGCTTTCGAAGAAGCGGGGGAAGAAATCCGTTAAAATCTCCCGTTCGAGAAAAAGACCAGATAGAGGATGATCAGGAGCTGCTTCCTATTGATGATGAGGATGAGACTTCTGAAGAAGAATTTAGGGACACCGACTTTGGAGTTGACGAGGAAGAATCTGAGACAAGTCTGTCGGACTCTTTCTTTTCGGAGTTGATAGACCTGGTGTTTCTTCGTTGGTCTCAACGCTATAGATCTCAACCGGCTCTTTCAAAGCCGGAACGAAAGGTTTTATTTACTTATCCTAACAAGATGACTCTTGTCACTCTAGGTAGGATGGCTGACGAGCATGAGCCTCTCATTTTCTGTTACACAAGATCACGATCTGGCGCTGAGGCTTCTGCACAGGTTGAGATGCGTACTAAATTTACGCATGAGTGACCCATTGGTCCTGTAGAGGGTTGTCCTCCGAAGCGGAAGAAGACCGCTCATAAGTCACATCTTGGTTAGCGCGCTCACAAAGTAGAGTCACGAGGTACCGTAATTACTGATGGGGAAGAAGGTAATGCTCCGCTATTTTCATGACTTTAAAATAGTGCTCCTATGGATTCCCTGAACCTAATCATGTTCCGTGTTTCAGGAAGCTATGAAGGAGGTGAACTTCCGTATGATCCTGTATTCTCTGATCCCGGCCATTTGGATAGCTTGAGCTTATGCAGCAAATGTGCGATGTCAATCATGATGAGCCCATAGATGTTGAAGCAAACAGAGACGCTAAGCAGGCTGATAGCGTTGAGCCGAGGATTCTACGCCCAGGTATATCTAACATCAGTAATACACTATTTGAGCAGCAGTTAAAGGAGTTAGGCAACTCGGAATTTGTTCCCCCTTTAATCACTTTCGCGCTTCATTCTCTTTTAGACAAATTGAAGAACACGGGCACGAATATCGGGTAGAAGAACCTCCTGCCACTGCTATAGGTGAATCTGAACTTCCTTATTATGCACTTTAACTTCTTCCTTCTTTTCTTTTAACACTTGAACTCTTGTGTAGGGGTGGTAAACGATCGAATCGAATCGAATACTAAAGTGTTTGTATTTGTATTTGTTTAAAATTATCGAATTCGAATGCATACTCTAATATTCATATATCTAGTTTTCTGAATTCGAACTCGAATACTTGGTATTTGATAAATATTCATGAATATTCACGAATACTTATCGAATATCAAAGTATATTTATTCTGCTAAAGAATTTGATATTCAAATAGTATTAAAATTCATAAATAAAAATTATTCCTTTATAATATATGATGTATATATATTTAAATCAAGATTTTAATTAGAAAATAGATTTAAGATTATTTGAATCTTAAAATCAATGTATAAAACTTAAGTAGAAATGGTAAGTGGGTTAAAAATATAACATCATATGTGCAATAATACAAATAATTAGTTGCGATCAAATTTTAAACGAATATTTAATAAACAAACGAATCGAATATGCATCTGGTTAAATTCTATTCGTTAGTAAAATCGAATACTAAAAAATATTTGTTTAGCGGTAAATGAACTATCGAATCGAATATGACCGAATAGTTATTCGAACAATTATCGAACTATTTGTTAATTATTTGATTCATTTCCACCCCTACTCTTGTGTAGATGTCGCGCCGGAGAGACCAATTGAGGATGAGGCCTTTTCTGGTATGGGTCTTGGGGATTTAGTGACACATGTTCGTCTCAGTGCCTAGTTTCTCGAGATTCGATACCAGGTTACTTATTGAGATGTTGGCAGAGCAGGCTACCAGAGAGGCTGTTGGACCATCCGTTGAGGGTAGTTCATCTGCAGGTATACATCTACTCTACAACATTGTAACTCTCTCCATTTGTTAAAATCTCTAGTTGGCTGATAGGGAATTCTAATCATAGGACCAAACACTAGGACTGATGCGACTATAATTTCTGGCATTCTTAGTTTACCTGAGGGTGGTGGATCTACAGGTATGCATATAATCCCTCACATTTGTCATTTTCTTCATTTGTCAAAATCTGTAGTTGACCAACAAAAAATTATAATCATAGGACCAGCCCCGGGGACTGATACGGCTATGATTTCTGGCATCCTTAGTTTGCCTGAGGGTGGTGGATCTGCAAGTATGTATATAATTCCCTCCATCGTCATTCTATTCTTTTGCCCAAATCTCTATTTGACTGATAAAGAATTGTAATCATAGGACCAGCCGTCATGACTGATGCAGCTACGATTTCTAGCATCCCTAGTTTGCCAGATGGTGGTGTCTCTTCTCCAAACCCAACGAACATTACAGAATTACCTAAAGGAGTTGACGTACCATCGATGATCACGCCTGCTACCTTTCCTGAGTCTGCTGAGATTGGATTGACGGAGCCTAGTACAGGACATCAAACTGAAGGGGCCTCTATCGGTGCTGGTAAGCTTATAATTCTCTATGAATTTCCCATTATATTCTAGAGTCTCTTACCCTTCTGCGCAATTACTTGTAGGATTTCCACTGTTTCCATATGAGCGCGTCCTAGCCCTTCTAGCCGATCCTGATCCCAGCAGAGACATTTTTCAAGTGGATTCTTGGTTATTTCGTCAACTTTTTTGATGGAATAATCGAGAAGCTTCTTTGTCAGGGATATTCTTCGATCAGTTTAGGCGTTCTCTTGCCCAATACATGTCGATGCTTAGAGAGGAGGGATATCCCGAGCTAGCTGATTCTCTCACTGCCGACTTTGTTGTTCTGGAGTGTGAATTCCGAGAGTTAGAGGAGTTGAAGGCTAGTGGGGCTTCTTCCTTCGTATCTTCTTAGTTGGAGCATAGATTGACACAATGGCGTGTCCTAAGATTTTCTATTGGTAGCGAGCTTCAGTCGCATGAGAGTTCTATCGTGCAGATGATTGCTAGTCTTGCGAGGAAGGACACAGATATAGCCGAGTTACTTAGTTCTTTAGACTCCAACCATGAAGAGATAGCCAGGCTGAGGAAGGCCCTAAAGTACGCTGAGGAGTCCGGTGCTGTCATTGCAGATGAGCTGGCTGGCTTAGAGAGCTCTCATGGACAGATTCTTGAGAAACTAGGATCTACACAGGAGAGATTGATGAAGCTAAAAGGTGAAGCCACAAAGATCTTAAGCAGTTCTGAGGATTCTGTCCGAGCTGATCTATAGGCTGAGCTTGAGCAGGGTTATGTAGATAAGCTCTCTAGGTTAGAACTTTAAATTCCCGGTCTCCGATTGTGTTCAGGATGATGAGCTTTATCATTGTATGCTTTCACTTGATTTATTAGTAAAGACCCAGTATTTGATTTAGTGTACTCATCTTTTATCATGATTTTTTCCTTTGTTGATTGTGAACCAAGCGGGCACAATGCTTATAGGATTTTTGGTAAATCCTCAGCCATCAACGGATTTAATGTGCCTTTATCGATTACCATTTGAATCGGGCTAGCATGCAGATTATGTAAGTCCGTATCGCATGTAACGTTATGCTAAAAAAATTAATTCTTTTAGTGCTACGATATGGAATACGTAGACTTTATCTTTATCACGGGAATAGACTACCCGGCAACGCATATTTGGCGTTGACTTATCCTTCTTAGAATTCGAGATAAAAATCCCCAGACTTGTATTCTGGTGTCTTTTCATTCGGTGAAAGACTAAGCCGGCAGCATGTGTCAGATGCAGACTTAGGATTTTTGGCAAATCCTCAGCCTTCAACGGATTTAACGTGCCCTTACTGACTACCGTTCGAATCGGGCTAGCATGTGAGTTATTAAAACCCGTCTCACATGTGACGTTGTACTAAGAGAGTTGATTCTCTTAGATTTGGTGCTATGATTTTGAATACGTAGTCTTTGTCTTTGTTGCGGAAATAGACTACCCGGCAACGCGTGTTAGGCGCCGACTCATCCTTACTTAGGATTCAGGATAAAAGTCCCCAGACTTGTATTCTGGTGTCTTTCATTCGGTGAAAGACTAAGCTGGCAGCATGTGTTAGATGTAGACTTATGATTTTTGGTAAATCCTCAGCCTTCAACGGATTTGACGTGCTTTTACCAACTACCGTTCGAATCGGGCTAGCATGTTAGTTATTAAAACCCATCTCACATATGATGTTGTGCTAAGAGAGTTGATTCTCTTAGACTTGGTGCTATGATTTTAAATACATAGTCTTTGTCTTTGTCACGGGAATAAACTACCCGGCAACGCGTGTTAGGCGCTGACTCATTCTTACTTAGGATTCAGGATAAAAGTCCCCAGACTTGTATTCTGATGTCTTTTCATTCGGTAAAAGACTAAACTGGCTACATGTGTTAGATGCAGACTTATCTCTAGTTTAAGGTTTGAGATAAAATCCCCTAGCGCGCAGATTTGAAGTTGAGAAATGTGTCTTTTCTAGGGGTATAGACTAGCCTAGAGTGGGAGAGGAAGAATTTTATATTCTATCTCCCAAAACTGAAGAGGAAGAATTTTATATTCTGTCTTCAGGTCTTCTTTTAGGGTAAAGACGGACCCCCAGTGGAAGAGGAAGAATTTTATATTCTGTCTCCCGAAACTAAAGAGGAAGAATTTTATATTCTGTCTCTAGTTGTAGAGGAAACTCAAGGTGGGATCTCTACCTTAAGAATCCGAAAAGGTAAAACTAAGAGTGTGATCTCCACTCCGAGGATCAGGAAGATTCAAGCAACCCTAACTTTTATAGGATTGGTTGCTTAAACTGATAAGAGCTCTTCATTTATCGAAGTGAGATTCAGACTTCGGCCCTAACTTTTATAGGTTTGGCCGAGTGGGTTGGAGGCAAACCTAACTTTTATAGGTTTGGTTGCTCGAAAAGTGGGCTTCTCGTTTATGGAAGGAAACGAGAAGGTATTCTAGCTTTGGCCCTAACTTTTATAGGTTTGACCAAGAAAGCAGTGAGAGTGGAATACAGATAGCAGTGAAAATGTCGACTTGTACTAACCACTCGACGGAAGATTTCGATGTCAAGTGATCAGTACTTAATACACAAAGTTTGAAATTGCCGAAGATTGGCGGATAGGGTGTCGTGTTAGTGTTTTAACAATGCGAGTGTAAAGTGTACAAACACGGTGAGAGTTTGAACGGATTTAACCGATAGAAATTTTGGTAGACCCACCATCAATTGATTTGATCAGTGAGGGACTTTATGGTGGAAGATTATGAATTGTCAAACTCCAGTGGGGGTTTTGTGAGGGAAGATTGATTCTTTAAAGTAATCGAATCTCGTCTCAACAAAACTGCTTATGAAAGTTGGTGAATTTAATCTCATTGATGAGATACATTCCATCATTGAGGATATTCAGAGTCCGTACGGGAATTTCTTGCTTATCCCTTTTGTAGTTATCGGGTTACCCCTAAGAATGCCCCACGTGGTATTCTTCCGGGAACTTCACGTTACATGGGTTATCCCAAATGTACTAAGGGTAGTATTTTTTCAAGAACTTCTCATTTATCAGCATCATGAGTCGGGCGCCTTTCTTGGTAATAAGACGATATGCACCATTTGAATAAACTATCTCTACTACAAACAGTCTCTCCTATTTAGGTTCAAATTTGCTTTTCTTCTTAGAATTGAGGATCATTGACCGCCGGACGGCTAAGACCAAGTCTCCTTATTTAAAACTCCATTGTCGAACTTTTTTATCAAAAGCTCGGGAAATTCTGGCTTGGTAGAACTCAATGTGCAGTTGAGCTTCTAAGCGCTTTTCATCGAGCATCTCGAGTTCTTCGAGACGTTTCTGGTATTGTTCTTCGATTGTCAACTCTGTTGCAAGAGTGATCCGAAGAGATGGAATTTGGGTTTCCAACGGAAGAACGGCTTCACACCCGTATATCAGAGAATATGGGGTCGCTCCCGTCGGCGTGCGGACTATGATACGATAGGCCCACAAAGCTACACCAAGCTTACCATCCCAATCTCGTTAATTAGTTTTTATGAGTTTTTAAATAAAAGCTTTATGATAGTCTTGTTAAATACCTCTGCTAACCCGTTCGTTATGGGATTGTAAGTTGTCGACGAGACATCTTGAATTTTAAACTTCTCGCAAAACTTGATGAAGGCATTACTGACAAACTAAGGACCATTGTCGTGTATGATTCATCTTGGGATACCATATCGGTAGATAATATGATGCTTGATGAACGCAATCACGTTGCTCGTCTTTACTTCCTTGAGCAGAATTACTTCAGCCCATTTGGAGAAGTAATCTGTAATTGCTAGGATGAACCGATCGCCTTTGATGGACAGGACGAGGGGGGGGGGGGGGTAGGACCAACAATGTCCATTTCCCAAGTTTCGAAAGGCCATGATGTAGCCGAAGGGTGCAGGTGCTTCGGGGGTTGGTGCATATAATTCGCGTGTATTTGACACGTATGACACTTCCAGACATACGTGACTGCGTTATTTATCATAGTGGGCCAGAAATATCCTATTCTTCTAATACGGTCATAAAGTTTGGGACTAGGTTGGTGTGCGCCACAAACTCCTTCATGCGTCTCTCTAAGGACTTCTTCCGCTTCTTTAGTCGATAAGCAATGTAGTAGAACCATCGTACCCCTTACGATATAGCGTTCGACTCTCCGTGTTATAGTAGAACCTTGGTGCTCTCCATCGGATCGAGTCTCTTTCCTTCACATCTTCTGGTAAAATCCTATGTAGGATGTATTCTATGATAGGGAAACGCCAGTCTCGGGGTCCGAACTCAACTTGAGTTGAATACACTTCTTTGGTATCCTCTTCTCTATCGTCTACATCATATATTGGTACGAAGAGCTGGTGAGTCCTTATCGTAATGAACTATTCCGTTTCGGGAGGCTGTGCCAGGGAGACGGCTAATGCTGCCAGTGCATCTGCGTATGCCTTTTGTAAATATGGAATGTATTCAATGAAGAATCCTTCGAATGATTCTGCCATCTCAATGACCATATTATGGTATGGTATTAAATCCTGATTTCTGACCTCATACTCCCCTTGAACTTGTTTTAGTACTAGTTGAGAATCACCAAAGGTTTCAAGATACTCGTCCACCAGCTCTTTAGTAAAATTGAGTCCAATAAGCAACGCGTTATACTCGGCTATGTTGTTTGAGCATGGCTCGGTCAACGAGTAGGCTCGAGGCATCACATGTTTTCCCGAGGAAACTAAGACAACTCCGACTCCGGAGGAAATCTTAGAACATCCAGGAGCACTTGCTACGTTAGTTTCTCGAGAAGCACCATCGAAGTACAAACGCTACACCTGTTGATGGGAAGTTATGTTAGCTTCGTAGGTTTCATTTAGCAGATCGTCGTATACCTTGACGGTATCCGTAGTGCCAGGAGATCACAAATAGCTTATCATTTGACCGACTTTTGTTGTTTAAAGTGTAGGTCGTATTAGAATAGAAGTAGGGCCTATTTTGCTAACCGCCAATTCATGAAAGCTGGCTGCGTCATGAACACTCGGACTGGGTTAACATTGGAGATGACATAAATAGTCTGTCCAACCAAGTAATACCGTATCTTTTGAATTATGAATACTAAGACGAGACACTCCCTCTCAATCATTGGATATTGAGCTTGGAGCCACCCTCATTCTAATCAGGGTCTAAAGACGCACATGAACCTCTTCTTCCAACCCTTATTCGAATCAGAGATGTTCAATACAAGCTTGGAGCCACCCTCGTTCTAGAAGAAGTAGTGTCCCTCCTTCTTCATGGTCTTGACGCTGATGAAGTGGCTGAATAAATGCAGGCTCGAATCGATGCTGACTCGATGACATACCACTATGAACCTAGCCAAGGTAGTGATGGAGTTGGGCATGATCTATACTGGAGATATCCCCAAAGCCTCACAAGTCTGGGGGATGAAGGGGTGGAGGGGTAGCCGGAACTCGTACTCTAAGTGCTTCAAATACATGGGAAACCTATCACCACCATGATGATACACCAACTCTACCATCTCCAATGCTGACAAAGTGAAGGCTTTGGGGAGATCAAAATACTCTCAGTAATCTTCAAGCTCTATCGTGCAAACGCCACACTCAACCGAGTTAATGATGTGCCTTAATTTTAGCCTGAAAAGGTACCAAGGTCTTTTGTCGATAGGGTGCCTTTGTTTTACTCGATTGATACCAAGGTCTTTTTGAGTCGTACAAGTGAGGCATGCCTAAGTTTTATCCCTAGAGGGTCCCAAGGTCTTTGGTTTTGAGTCAACTCGACTGAGCCTCATACCTTAGGTTTATTCACAATGACACCAAGGTTTTAGTGTACGTGCCTTGGACTTAAGTTGGTACCAAGGTCTTAAAAAGAGTCGACTATGTTGTAGTAACCCGGCCTTATATTCTTGCGAAAAGTTATTGTACTACTAGAATGTAGCAAAATAGAATTAAAAAAGATTTTATATCACATGTGACATATACAAACAAACTTATTGAAAATACTTCTTGAGGTGCTCGATGTTTCAGGGATGTTGCAAGATCCTTCCATCAAAGCTTCTCAATCGATAAGTATCTGGGCGCACTTCCTCGATGACTGTGTAAGGCCCTTCCCAATTGGCGGCCAACTTGTCATTCATAACATCCTTATCGAAAGTAGCTTTTTGAAGGACAACATCACCAATGCTGAATCTTCGGGGTTGAACCTTTCTATTGTAGTGCCGAGCAATGCGTTGTTGCTTGATGATTAGGGATCGGAGAGCTTCTTTCTAGACTTCATCAATGAGGTCGAGCCCAATTCGCAATCCTTTAGAATTTAGATCTTCATCAAAATGTTGCAGTTGGATTGTAGCTATGGTGACTTTGACCAGGGCGACCACTTCGCCTCCATAAGCTAGTTTGAATAGGGTTTTGCCAATTAAGTTCTTATGAGTTGTGCAGTAAGACCACAAGATTGAAGGCAATTCTTCGACCCAATTTCCAACTGCCTTGTCCACCTTCTTCCTTAGGGTTGAAGGATGTATTTGTTGGTAGCTTCTATGAGCCCATTACATTTTAGGTGAGACTAAGGTGAACTTGAGGCAGATGTTCTATTCTTCACAAAAGCTTCCAAAGCCTCCGTTGTCGAACTGAGTGCCATTGTCCATGATGAAGGAGAGGGGAACTCCAAATCAGCAGATAATGGATCTCCACACAAAATTCATGATGTTTCTCTCACCAATCTTGTCCAAAGGCTCGGCTTTGATCCACTTGGTGAAGTAGTCGATTGTAATGATCAGGAAATTCTGCTGCCCAAAGGCTATCGGGAGAGGACCCAATAAATATAATCCCCATTGAGCAAACAAAATTAGACTCAAGATGGAGGTGAGCTCTATGACTACAACTCTCGAGATGCTTGAGAAAAATTAGCATTTCTAGAATGAAGAAATGAGTCTCTTGAAGTCAGGTAAGATGGTGGGCCAATAATATCCTTGTCGAATGATCTTCTGGGTGAGAGTTCTGGCCCCTGGATGATTCCTACAAGTCCCTTTATGGATCTCTCTAAGAAGATAGCTGGCCTTTGCTGGCCGAAGATATTAGAGATAGGGCCCACACCACTACTGGAGTATGAGATTCGATAAAATTGATTATCAAACATGAGATATCGGCGAGCATTCCTTTGTAAACTCTTAGCTTCAGTGGCATTAACTGGTGAGCTCTCTCTTGTCAGATACTAGATGACTGGATCCATCCAATAGGGCTCCGCAGACATCTCGGTCTACATGACTGATGAAGGGGTCTCCATGATGCTTGGATGCTTGAGGGTATCCGTATATATGGGTTGTGCCTGGCTTCCTGAGTTGGTCGACCCAAGTTTGTATAAAGCGTCCGCCCGAGCGGTAATAGCATGGGGGGACTTTGGCGATTTTGAAATCTGGAAAGTTGGTCAGTAGCTCCTTGACCGCCTTTAAATACAGGACCATTATCAAGTCTTTGGCCATATATTCTTCATTCACCAGGTGTACCATAAGTTAGGAGTCGGCCAAAATATAGAGGAGCTCGGCCTTTGCTACAAAGGCAGCTCGAAGACCAACCAAAATTTGACCTTGTTGTTCAAGGCTGAGAAATCAAAAGCCATAGAGTGTTCGAATGTCGACCCATCTGGACTGTGTAGGACCACTCCCACTATGATGCCGGCTTCACCGAA
Source organism: Asparagus kiusianus (assembly GCA_022839385.1). NCBI lineage: Eukaryota > Viridiplantae > Streptophyta > Magnoliopsida > Asparagales > Asparagaceae > Asparagus > Asparagus kiusianus. The sequence continues at coordinate 39,253 of BQKN01046424.1, read as the reverse complement.
GGACCTGTCCACCTTGAATAACTACCAGGAGGTGAACTCTGGAGAATCATACTCAAGGGTACGACGTGTCGGAGAAGTAGATGCATTGACTACTTAAGAGGTCGAATGCTTTGGTTGGGCTGGTGACAAAGGTACAGATGGTTCATCATGTGGGGAGGTTAATTCAATGAGGAAATTAGCCAAGGTCTGGGCTTTGATTGTTGTTCTTGATTCAAACTGTACATCATATTCATCGAGTTCGATTGATCAGGCAACCATCCTCCCTGAAGTAGTGGGGCTATTAAGTGCCTTCTTTAGAGGCATACTCGTATGTACAATGATAGTGTGAGCCTAAAAATATGGGTGAAGTCTCCTAGCCGAAGTGATGAGGGTGAAAGAAGCTTTCTTAATAAGAGGATAGTTGAGTTCGGCTACCTTCAAGATCCGGCTGACATAGTACACTAGTTTATGAATGCCCTCTTCTTCTTGAACCAAGACAGAGCTCATGACTTTGAGGGATATGGCCAGATAGAGGTACAAGATTTCCCCTTCTCTGAGTTGGCTTAACAGGGGCTTGATGCTAAGATATGTCTTGAGGCCTTTAAAGGCCTTGCTGTATTCATGGATCCAGTTCTTGCCTTCCTTTAACTCCTTGCTTCCTCTTAGAGTTTTGAAGAAATGGAGGTTTCTCTTGGTAGATTTTGAGAGAAAATGGCTCAATGCAACTACCTTCCCATTCAACCTCTGGATATTCTTCAATATGCCGGGTTTGGGTAGTTGCTATCTGGTGACTATCTTCTCGAGACTGATCTCATTACCTCTCTGGGTGATCATGAATCCAAGAAATTTTCCCGACTGTACCCCAAAAGTGCACTTGGCTAGATTAAGATTTATGCGGTAGTGTTGGAGAATGGAGAAGGTCACTTCAAGATCTGATAGGTGGGACAAGGCCTATTTTGATTTTATCAGGATGTTGTCCACATAGGCTTCCATGTTGCGACCGAGTTGACGCTTAAAATTTTTGTTGACCAACCACTAGTAGGTGGCGCCTGCATTCTTGAGATCGAATGTCATCACTTTGTAGTAATAGATACCTTAGTCTGTAATGAATGAGGTTTTTTTCATGATCATGTTACGCTATGAGTATTTGGTTGTAGCTCAAGAAAGCATCCATGAAGCTCAACAGCTCATAGCCTGCACTTTTGTCAACTAGCAGATTGATCTGAGGGAGGGGGTAGCTATCCTTCGGGCATGCCTTTTTTAGATCAATGAAGTCTACACACATCCTCCACTTTTTAAGGGTATTTTACACTAGAACCACATTGGATAGCCACTCTAGGTATTAGACCTCTCAGATGAAACCGGCTCAAAGGAGTCGGCCCACTTCATTTGTAGCTGTTTTCTATCTCTCTGGGCCGAAATGTCTCTTCTTTTGTCGAACCAGCTTATTGTGTTGGTCGACTGAGAGTTCATGGCTCATCACTTCAGGGGGAATCCCTGATAGGTCTTCAGGTCCCTAGGAGAATACATCGGTCTTCACTAGTAGGAATGCAATCAAGTCCCCTCTGTGAGACTCGATGTTGGCTGGATTTGATCTTGAACTTCTTTGCTCCATCTTGGTTGATAGTGTAGGCGTATAAAACTGCTTATAGGTCCCTTAACACAGCTCAACACGGTGATTCGACAAACCAACGAACCATCGGGCGATGAATCCAAGAATGATCGTTAAACTACAATATCGAAGCCAAAGGAGACGCGATGAAGCGGATTAACGAGGCGACGAGGTTAACGAATCACACGCAAACAAATACTTCTAATCACGTGCACAATCAAGCTAACGGGTCGATGAATCAACGAATCATCCAACCGTAGAGTCCACCACATCAATCAAGATCAGGAGCGGACTTGAGCGAATCAAGATCAAATCAAGATCAGATTCGGACTCAAACTCGAACACCGAAGCGGATTTACTGCCAAATCAGGATCCGGACTGCTAAATCAGAGTCCAGATCAACAAATCAGAGTTTGGATAAACCATGAAACCGGAAAACGGGCGAAGAGGCAAAAAACCAAACACCTGGAAGGCTCGGCAAAGGCTAAGTCACCAAGGTAGCTCGGCAACCGAGCCACCTCTAGGTGGCTCGGTGGCCGAGCCACCACTTGGTGGCTCGGCAACCAAGCCACCACTTGGTGGCTCGGCGAGCCACCAAGGTGGCTCGGCAACCGAGTCACCTCTATGTGGCTCGGTGGCCGAGCCACCTCTTGGTGGCTCGGTGCCTCGGCCACCTTCTGGTGGCTAGGTGCCTCGGTCACTTGGGCCAAGGCACAGCCTTGAGTGCCTATAAATAGGACTTGAAGGCTCATTTTTGAGAGGTTGGAATTTTTGGAGGCGAAGCTCTGCTGAATTGAGATCTCAACCTTGGGGTTTTGAAGCTTTGAAGACTTGCTCTTTCAGATCCGGTGCTCGGCGATCGTCCACGCCAAATAAGGCAGGAGTTCGAGAGGGATCAGATCTCAGATCTACACAGTTATCCTCCGGATCAAAGCTTGGTCTTTGATCCCGAGAAGAGTGTCGATTTAGCTTGGTCGATTTCGATTACTTCGGGCGATTATTTCCTTGGTGAATTAATCCCCCCGGCTGTTATTTCCTTCGTGAAATAGCGCCCGTTATACTGTGTAGATCCGACCAGATCTAGATCGCGCGGTGGTCCACGGATTAACCCCGACGCATGCAAAGAACCCACAAAAGCAAGAGACCGCAAAACAGGATCTTGCGATCTATTCGAAAAAGGAAAGTTGTAATTTTTATTTTATTTTTTCTTTGATTT
>BQKN01046424.1:24025-36436 GCA_022839385.1 Asparagus kiusianus | reverse complement strand
TCCTCGTCCGGATCCACCTCCCCCCGCAAGTCCAAGAAATTCTCCTCTAGGAGACAAGTTCGTTGGTATGAAGATGTAGAGAACACCAACGAAGATCTCACCCCGGTTGATGCCAAAGTTGCATCGGGTGAGGTTCTACCAACTTCCAACCAGGTCAGATCTGTTCTGGCCAACTCTTCTGACACTGATGGTAAGGTCAGGACGGTGGTCACGGATAAGCAACCATTCAAAGGGTTTGAGAATTATTTCACTGATTCCCTCCTTTATGGTAACGAATCCGATACTGAATCATCGGCCCAGGGCACGGACAGTGGAGAAGAAGCTGATACCGAAGCCGGATTCGATTACAATGGAGGTTTTGTTTTAAATGACATTGTACCCTTTGTAATCAATCTTGACGATGAACAATCGTCAGATGGCAGTTGTAACTAGCAACTTGCTAATAATAAAATAAATGATGATTTAGAGTACTCACTGTCTCTTGATGATGTGATAAAGGGATTGTATGATAATCCTGATTTATATACGCCGCTCCGATCATCATATATAACAAAGAAACACCTCCAGCATTCTTTCGGAACAACCCTGATCGTTCCTACCAAAATAGGAGGCGAAAAAGAAGTGATTTACGGTAAAGGAGAGAGTTTTCCATTACCTGGTCATTTCTTAAGGGAAGATGAGAACGATGACAAACCTGGTCGACATTTATCTAAGTATAGTCCGGAAGCGCGCAAGCTCATGGAAAAACAGGGATATGATTTCACACTCGGAGAAGGTTTATACTTCGATCGAGGTTCCCGTATTCCAACCAAAGCAGCATATGTACCAAAAGGGAAACCGGATGATTATTATAAATTTAGACGAGGATTAGGGTATGTCTCTTCTTCAGAAGACGAGTGTTGCTGGTTAATCAATGACCAATCGTCTAAGCAATACAAGGATGGGTACTCGTCAGATTCCTCGGAATGGGATTCCGATACAAGTCTGGGAGAAGTATTTAAAGCCCTAATGACGAACATGACTACAACTGATCCATCCACAATGGAGGACGACGATCAAATGCCAACGTGGGAAGACCCATGGGTTCATCACCTGAACATGCAGTACGGCGATAGGTTTGAACAGAGGGAACCCCCCACTGAAGATAAAATAGTCCAAATTAACATGGGCGATGAGGCCAACCCAAAGCCCATGTTCATCAGCGATAGTCTTCTCCCAAATGAGAAGGAGGAATTAATTGCTCTCATCAGGGAATACATTGACGTCTTCGCTTGGAACTATGAGGACATGTCAGGGTTCGACCCCAATGTGGCAATGCACCGCCTCGATATCAAGTCGGATGCCAAACCTGTCAAACAACAGCAAAGACGGTTTCGTCCACAGATTATGGAAGCCATTGAGGCAGAGGTTAAGAAATTGATTGACTCAGGATTTATCCGAGAGGAACAACATCCAGACTGGCTAGCCAATATTGTTCCCGTCATGAAGAAGAATGGTAAAATCAGGATTTGCATCGACTTCAGGAACCTGAATGCGGCATGTCCAAAAGATGATTTTCCTCTCCCAATCACGGACGTCATCATCGACAAAACGTGCGTATTTGAGAGAATGTCTTTTATGGATGGCTTTTTAGGATATAACCAGATCAAGATGCACCCGGATGATGAGAAGCATACAGCGTTCAGAACGCCCCTCGGTGTCTTTTGCTACACGGTAATGCCTTTCGGTCTAAAGAATGCAGGCGCCACGTACCAACGAGCAATGACTAAGATTTTCCAAGAACATCACAGGAAAACAGTCGAGTGCTACGTTGACGATTTGGTAGTAAAAAGCCGCAACAAAGAAGATCACATCAAGGATTTGAAGACGATGTTCGATCTCATGCGGAGTCATCAATTGAAGATGAACCCCACTAAATCCTTCCTTGGAATGTCCAGTGGAAAATTCCTTGGATTTGTCGTCACCACTAAAGGTATACATATCGATCCTGACAAGGTGAAGGCGATACATGAATTGTAACCCCCGAGAAATCTAAGAGAACTCAGAGGATTGCAAGGGCGTTTAGCTTACATCCGGCGGTTCATCTCAAATCTTTCTGGGAAGTGCCAACCATTCTCTAAGCTAAACAAGAAGGGTGTATCATTTATCTGGGACGACGCTTGCCAAAAAGCACTCAAAGATATCAAAACATATCTGACGAATCCTCCTGTTCTCGTCGTACCAAAATCAGGTAAACCGTTCTTGATTTACATCAAGGCGATGAACCACTCGATAAGTGCTTTGTTAGCACAGGACGATGATAATAGTCACGAACAGGCAGTTTATTACCTAAGTCGGACCTTGGTAGGCGCCGAGTCTCGATATCCGATGATTGAGAAAGAATGCCTCGCATTAGTATTCGCAGTACAAAAGATGCGTCATTACTTGGTTGGACAGACGATTTATGTTATTTCTAACGTTAATCCAGTACGGGTATTTATGACGCAACCGGGTTCGATGAATTGGCGGTTAGCAAAGTGGGCTCTCCTCCTGTCCCAGTATGATTTGCAATTAAAACAGCAGAAGTCGGATAAAGGACAAGCGATTTGTGATCTTTTGGCGGCAAACCCGACAACAGATACGGCAGAAGTATATGATGACTGGCTGGATGAAACCTACGAGGTTAATACTATATCACACCAACAAGTATAGCAATTATACTTTGACGGTGCTTCGAGGGCAGCTAATAAGGCAGTAACCCCCGGATGTCCTAAGGTCTCCTGCGGAGTTGGAGTTGTCTTAGTTTTCTCGGGGAAGCATGTAATACCTCGGGCTTATTCACTGACTGGTCCGTGTTCTAATAACGTAGCCGAGTACAACGCTCTTCTCATTGGACTCAGCTTCGATAAGGAGCTGGGGGTCGAATATCTAGAAGCTTTTGGGGATTCTCAATTGATAGTCAACTAAGTCCGTGGAGAGTATGAAGTCAGGAACCAAGACCTGATTCCATACCACCAGGAAGCCGTCAAAATGGCATATTCTTTTGAAAAATTCTTTATTGAATACATCCCTCGTCTCCAGAACGCTTATGCGGATGCACTGGCAGCACTAGTAGTATCACTTGCGCAGCCTCCCAAAACTGAACTGCTAGTCACAGTAAGATCACATCAACTCTTCATACCCATATACAATATGGATATCCAAGAGGAAGATGATAGAAACGTAAACGCCAAGGAGGTGAATTCAACTCAAATTGGGTCTGAGTCCCGAGATTGGCGTTTTCCTATCATTGACTACGTACAATATGGTATTTTGCCAGAGGATGTAAAAGAAAGGGAATCAATCCGCCGAAGAGCACCAAGATTCTTCTATAACACCGAGACTAATACATTATACCGTCGAGGGTATGATGATTTGCTACTCCGATGCCTTTCGAACGAAGAAGCAGAAGAAGTTCTTAAGGAAGCACACGAAGGAGAATGCGGTGCGCATCAGCCTGGTCCCAAACTGTATGATCGCATCAGGAGAATGGGATATTTTTGGCCAACAATGGCTCGTGACGCGATCGAACACGCCCGAGGATGTCACGCCTGTCAAGTACATGTAAATTATATGCACCAACCACCGGAGCGGTTACACACGTCAACCACGTCTTGGCCATTCGAGACATGGGTTATGGATATTGTCGGTCCTATTTTTCCCCCTTCAGTCAAAGGTGATCGATTTATTCTCGCAATCACGGAATACTTTTCAAAGTGGGCTGAAGCGATTCCGCTTAAAGAAGTAAAGACAAACAACGTCATCAATTTCATCAAGCATCATGTCATATACCGACACGGAGTGCCAAGGCGGATCATTCATGATAACGGTCCGCAGTTCATAAGCAACGCTTTCGTCAGGTTCTGTGACAAGTTCAAAATTTAAGATGTTTCGTCAACAGCTTATTATCCCGCTGTGAATGGATTAGCTGAGGCTTTTAACAAGACGATCATTAAGATCCTGTCAAAGCTCGTGAAGACCAATAAACGAGACTAGGATGATAAACTCGGTGAAGCACTCTGGGCTTATCGTACCACCGTACGCACACCTATAGGAGCCACCCCGTATTCATTGGTATACGGATGTGAAGCTGTGCTACCGTTAGAAATCCAAATCTCATCCCTTCGGATCGCTCTTGCAACTGAGATGATGACCGAAGAGCAACATCAGAAACGTCTCGAAGAACTCGAAATGTTGGATGAAAAGCGCTTGGAAGCTCAACAACACATTGAGTTTTATCAAGCCAGAATATCTAGGGCTTTTAATAAAAAGGTCCGACAGAAAAGCTTTAAGGAAGGAGATCTGGTCCTCGCTGCTCACCGACCGATAATCCTTAACTCCAAGAAGAAAGGTAAATTTGAACCCAAATGGGAAGGGCCGTTTGTGATAGACACAGTCTACTCAAATGGCGCTTATCACCTAATTTCTCTAGAGGGCGTCAGGCAATTAATGCCAATAAATGGGAAGTTCCTGAAAAAATACTATCCCTAGTACCTTCAGGATAACCCATTTATCGGGAAGTTCCTTGAAGAATATTACACTTAATATTCTAGAGGATAACCCAAAATTATTTCTACCACCAAAATCCCTCACTGATCAATTTTAATTGACAGTGAGTCCACCAAAAGTGTCTTTCTGGTCCAAGCCACCAACAAATTCCCCTCTTGATTCTTTCCACGAACAAGAGGTCCACTTTTAATTCAGAGCTTCCTTTCGATAAACGAAAGAACTCTCTTCTTTTCTCTTTGGTTAAACCTCTTCATGGTTATAAACAAAGTTGAAATTTTATTTCGATAAACGAAAAACTCATCTAGATAACCAATCCTATAAAAGGTAAGCTTATCTAGATCTTCCGGATTCTCGGAGTGGAGATCCTACTTCTAGTTTCTTTCTTGCACTGGAAATAGAATATAAAATTCTTCCTTTCCAAAATCAAGGAATAGAATATAAAATTCTTCCTTCCTTGTTCGGGGAATAGAATATAAAATTCTTCCTTTCCCATACCAATCCTTTTCCAAGAATTTAGGATTCATCCTAGGAAGTTTATCCCGAATCCTAAACAGGGATAAGTCTGCGCCTAACACGCGCTGTCGGTTTAGTCTTTCTCCGTAGAAGAAGATACCAGAGTTCGATTCTGGGGTATTGTATCCTGAAACCTAAGCAGGGATAAGTCTGCACCTAACCCGCGCTGCCGGTTAGTTCTTAACCGTTAAAAAGAACACTCGCCCACATATTCAATATTATGGCAGGTTGTTATTAATAACACCAAAATCCATGCCTTACACGCATGGGGAATTTCATCCTGAATCCTAAGAAAGGATATGCCGACGCCTAACACGCGTCGCCGGTTTAGTCTTTCTCCGTAGAAAAAGACACCAGGGTTCGATTCTGGGATATCCTATCCTGAAACCTAAGTAAGGATAAGTCAGCGTCTAATACACGCTGCCGGGTAGCCTATTCCCATAACAATGGCCAAGTCTACGTATTCAAAGTCGTAGAAAAGAGTCTAAGGGAGTTCATTCCGTTAGCACAACGTCACATGCGGAACAGATTTAGACAATCCGCATGCTAGCCCGACTCAAACGGTAGTCGGTAAAGGCTGATCAAATCCGTTGAAGGCTGGGAGTTAGCCAAAAATCCTAAAGTCAACGCCTAACACGCGTCACTGGGTAGCCTATTCCCGTAACAAATGGTAAAGCCTATGTATTCAACATCATAGCATAAAGTCTAAGGGAGTTCATTCCTTTAGCACAACGTCACATGCGGAACGGATTAAAACAATCCGCATGTAAGCCCGAATCAAACGATAATTGGTAAGAGCACGCCAAATCCGTTGAAGGCTAAGGATTTGCCAAAAATCCTAAGTCGACGTCTCATACACGTCGCTGTTTAGTCTTTTCACGGGAGAAAGACGAAGTCTACGTATTCAATATCGTAGCACTAAAAGGGTTAACTCTTTTAGCTTAACGTCACATGCAGAACGGATTTAAACAATCTGCATGCTAGCCCGACTCAAACGGTAGTCGGTAAAGGCTCATCAAACCCGTTGATGGCTGAGAATTTGCCAAAAATTCTATAAATACGAGTCATTGATGTATCAACTCCGTAGATTGGTCTCGTGACTCGAGTATCCGTCACGCTCCAATTCCTTAAGAGCTTAAACTGTGTCTACTCCAGCAGACGTACGAGTATAAACTGTGTCGAACGCCGGACAACGCGTCACAATGAAGCTCGAACGCCGGACAACGCGTCATAATGAAGCTCGAACGCCGGACAACGCGTCATAAGGAAGCTCAAACGCCGGACAACGCGTTGCAAATGAAGACTCAACGCCAACAATCGATGGTCAGTTCTATGTTGAAACAGCAAGCACGAGCTAAAGATAATAAAAAATCAGGAGTTGACTTCAAGTTCAAAATTCTGACAAACGGTCAGACAATAAAGGCAGCACCGGAACCCTTACAGACATTCAACAAAGCATCGAATAGCCTGGAGGACTGAAGGAATCAAGAATAGAAGCCATTCCAAACATCCCGTCATAACCGATTGAAGGTTGGGACAATCATATCCAAAGTATTCCAGACTCTTCTATAAAAGAATGAGGCTGAAATACTTTAGAGGGGGTATCTGTAGGCGTATAAAACTGCTTATAGGTCCCTTAACACAGCTCGACACGGTGATTCGACAAACCAACGAACCATCGGGCGATGAATCCAAGAATGATCGTTAAACCACAATATCGAAGCCAAGTGAGACGCGACGAAGCGGATTAACGAGGTGACGAGGTTAACGAATCACACGCAAACAAATACTTCTAATCGCGTGCACAATCAAGCTAATGGGTCGATGAATCAACGAATCATCCAACCGTAGAGTCCACCACATCAATCAAGATCAGGAGCGGACTCGAACGAATCAAGATCAAATCAAGATCGGATTCGGACTCAAACTCGAACACCAAAGCGGATTTACTGCCAAATCAGGATCTGGACTGCTAAATCAGAGTCCAGATCAACAAATCAGAGTTCGGATAAACCACGAAACCGAAAAACGGGCGAAGAGGCAAAACACCAAACATCTGGAAGGCTCGGCGAGCCACCACCTGGTGGCTCGGCAAAGCCGAGCCACCACCTGGTGGCTCGGTGGCTGAGCCACCTCTTGGTGGCTCGGTGCCTCGGCCACCTTCTGGTGGCTAGGTGCCTCGGCCACTTGGGCCAAGGCACAGCCTTGAGTGCCTATAAATAGGACTTGAAGGCTCATTTTTAAGAGGTTGGAATTTTTGGAGGCGAAGCTCTGCTGAATTGAGATCTCAACCTCGGAGTTTCGAAGCTTTGAAGACTTGCTCTTTCAGATCCGGTGCTCGGCGATCGTCCACGCCAAATAAGGCAGGAGTTCGAGAGGGATCGGATCTCAGATCTACACAGTTATCCTCCGGATCAAAGCTTGGTCTTTGATCCCGAGAAGAGTGTCGATTTCGCTTGGTCGATTTCAATTACTTCGGGCGATTATTTCCTTGGTGAATTAATCCCCCCGGCTGTTATTTCCTTCGTGAAATAGCAACCGTTATACTGTGTAGATCCGACCGGATCTAGATCGCGCGGTGGTCCACGGATTAACCCCAGCGTAGGCAAAGAACCCACAAAAGCAAGAGACCGCAAAACAGGATCTTGCGATCTATTAGAAAAAGGAAAGTTGTAATTTTTATTTTATTTTTTCTTTGATTTTGTTATAACCGGATCTTATAAAAAGACCGGATCTTTTGTAATCGAAAAACAGTTACTTGAGAGAACAATGAACTCAATGAAGAAAACATTTTTTCCCGCGAACAGATAGGTATTGCATGGAGCTCTTCGACGGGAGTCGTCCTCTCTTGCTCTAATACTTTCTCAATCCTAGAGGCATGTCTTCTCAATAGGCAGGGTCTCTAGTACTCATTTTCTCTTTATTGAGGGTAGGTAGTAGGATCTGGCCTCCTCCCGGTTGCTTCTGGCAACTCAAACACCTTCAGGGGTTGAAAATGTCACCATCTAGTAGTAGGCGAAGGGAACTGCTCGTAAATTATTAAGGGTATTCCTTCCCAAAATAACATTATATGCTGACTTGAAATTCATCACTAGAAGCTGGGTCTGGATAGTGGACTGGCGAGGGTACTCACTGAAAGATAGGGGAAGAGTGATCATCCCTTCCAGTAAAAGTGAATGCCCCTTGAATCTAATGAGCGAACCCTAAAAAGGTTATAGCTAGGACTTATCGATACCCATCTGGTTGAAGGCATCGATAAAAAGATATCCGTAGAACTCCCCGTATCGATCAAAGTCCATTTGACTTGAAAGTTATTAATTCCGGTAAACATGATTATAGGGTCATCATGAGGCGTTTCAACGCCTCACAAATCTGAGTCACTGAAAGAGATGGGTTGATCGGCCTTCGGCTTCTTGTTACACAAATTGACTTGTAACACTTGCCTAGCATACTTTTTGCGAGCATTGTTGGATTGTCCTCTAGGAGTGGGCCAGCCATAGATAGTGTTGATTGTTAGACCCTAGAGGGGGGTGATTAGGGTCTTATGCTAATCTAATCCGATTTTATACCAATTAAAACTAATTACAAGTTATCCTAGCAAGTATGAAATACAACAAGATATATGAGCTAGGATAAGCAATATGAGCAAAGGAATATATCCTAGCAAAGAGATATACTATGAGATATATATATGCAAGGATATGAAACTTAACACAGGATGATATATCCTACCAAAGAGATATACAATATGATATATACAAGGATATGCAAACACAAGGGTAACATAAACAAATGTAGTGGATAAACTAGATAATGAGACAATGGCGATATGAGCAATGAGCACAAATATAAATAAACGACAAAGCACACTCAAACACAACCAAATGATCATGGAGTTCGGACCTTCTGTCCTACGTCTCCGCTCCCCACTCCCGGGTAGAAATCCACTATCACAACTGGGTTTTCTACGCTCACTCGAATAACGTTTACAATCATACTATGTCGGTTTTCAACGCTCACCGAACAACATATACGATCACTCACAATGTCGGTTTTCAACGCTCACCGATCAACGTTAACTCCTCACACTCGGTTTTCTAGTTCACCGAAAACTTCACAACAACACACTCGGTTTTCTAGCTCACCGAAAACCTTACAACACTCTCAATATAACAATAAATGATTTGTTCTCTAATACAAGGCGAGAACTTAATTAAGCACAACTCAATGTTATAATCTCTCACAACCCTAATATACTATGTATGTAAATACTATAAGCTCAATGTGGGTAGGTGTAACAAAGAGGTAAATCAAATCTAAACTCAATACAAAACTATCTTTAATAAAATGATAATCAAATAAATATGCAAATATAAAGCTAGATAAGAGTTTAGAAAACTTCTCAATAGATAACAAGATGGAGAGATGGAGATGGAAGCCCAAACAAGAAGATGATCTCCTCCACTTGTAGAAATTTCTTCACAAACCAAACAAACACTAAAACACACTTAAACCCTTGTTTAAAACTTGTTTAAAAACTTCTTTTCTTATACTAAAGAACTAAGGTATAATGGGGGGTATTTATAGAAACCCCAAAGCCAAGAGAAATCCAAGAAAAGACCAAAAAACCAACTCAGCAACGGCTCTAGAAACTAGTCATTAGAAAACACTCATTAGTTCAGCGGTCGACCGCGGCGGTCGACCGCGAGCAATAAAATAACAGAAAACAGCTCAAAACAAGCAACGGTCGACCGCGGCGGTCGACCGTGAAAGTTTCTGGAATTGCTACGGTCGACCGCCACGATCGACCGTGAGCCAACAAAACCTATTCTGAGTTCTGAACTCATGGCGGTCGACCGTGGCGGTCGACCGCGAACTGATACTCAGGAAAACAGGTTTTAAAAGAGAAATGCTGATTTAAAAACACTGTTTAAAAATATCAAATAAATTCAGAAAAATGTAAAACTTTGGGAAATGATTATAGACATGATAATAAACATGCTACAATGACTGGTTTCCAAAAAGGACTTCCCAAATAAAAAATATCATTATTTTACAAAATATGCCAAAATATAAAAATGTAAACATGTGAATTTTGACATTTTGGCTAAACCATGTTTTGAAACTTTGCACAATGATTATGTAGACTTAATAAAATATGTATATGATTATTGTTAAGTCCAAAAACTAAGAATACAATATTTTTACAAATATAATAGAAAATAAAACATATGAGTATGTATATGAAAATATATTTGTTTCATATCTAAGTAGTTAAACCAAATCACAATAATAAATATGAAATATGTAATTTCATATTTATAAACATAAAAACCAAAACTTGTGTTGTATATATATATATGACTACATATATATACAAAGAAATCAATAAAATATGTGTGTATATGATATTGAGCTTAGAGTACATAACACACATAATATAAAACCTAAACTAGATTACCCAAGCCGATCTTGATCTTCATTGTAGCTCAACTTGGTACACGTTACGGATGAAGCTTGAACTTGATCTTTAACTTGAATTGTACGTTGCTTCACTCCATAATTCCTCCAACCTCCATTGGATATGATCGTTATGGCACAATCCATCCATCCTCCAACTCATTGTTTGTCTACAATAAATAGAAAACACAAATACTAGACAAACAACATTAGAAGTAAATTGTTTGTTAAACATCATCAAAACAAGAAGGCCAACATTGATGACCCCTTATTGCTGGGCTTGGTTGATCGAAAATCTAGTGGTGGCTGGGGGCGAGGTGACTTGGAATAGGACCTACTGTCGACTTCTCCCAAAATAGTCCCCCTCCTGTCTCGCTGGGAGACTAGCCTTTTCAAATATCCTCTCTGTATCGAATCCTCAATATCTCTCTAAAGGACTTAGCAGTAAGATGGTCATGATCTCGATGATATCGACAATATTGTCTAGTATCCCGAGACTATGGATTCGACTTCATGCGAGGAGGGGCGGAGTTGAGATGCTTGTCCTTTTGTACCAAGTAGAGGGCTTCTATAAGAGAAGTGTTGAAGGCTGTAAGGACTAGCTTCTGGAAGGGTTCCTTCCTCCGATCCCTTCTATTGGCCGGTTTGATCTAGGGTCGGCTCTAGGGGTATCCCTTGTCGTGTCTTTTCTTAGTAGGGGGTTGGCCTATCCTGTCGACCTAAATGCTAGTGTTGGTATGGCTGTTCTTGGTGTAGTAGTTATTGCTGCTGCTATTGCTTCTGCCTCTCTGGTTGTCTTTTTATAGGCTCAGGCATCTTTAATGTCCATGTATCCATCTCCCTTGGCCATCAGTTGCTCGTAGCTAGTGACTTATTTTTTTGGCAAGCGAGTCAGCTAGCTCATTGTCCTATAGGCCAACTATGATGGCGGACATAGCAACTGCACTCCCAAGGACATCAACTTCTAACTTCTTGGCCTTGATCCTCTTGATGTAGTCTCTCAGATTCTTTCTAGGCTCCTGCCTCAGTTGTATTAATACATGAGAACTTCTGCTTGAAGTGATGCACGAACTTCTCGCTGAGTTATTCAAAGCTACCAATGCACTTCTTCGCTAGGGATTTCCACCAAAGTTTGGTGCTTCCTGTCAAAGTGATGAGAAAGCACCTGCAAATGATTACCTCCAACCCTTGCAACATGGTTATCATGTCATAGTAGTTCATGACATGCTTAGCTAGATCTCCTTCACCCGTGTACTTCTCCACCTAGGGCATCTTAAATTTCTCACAAGAGGCACTCATGATGTCATCAGTGTGGGGGGGTGTTCCCACCAATGGCCTCAATGATTGGCTAGAAAAACCAATGTAATGATCGTGAACTTTCGATACTAGTTAAAATAATTTTTTGATATTTTAAAATATTTAATTATTATTTTTTAAAAGAGTATTTGTATTTTTCTCGATTTTCTAGAATTTTATATGATTTAAAAGTCCAAATTTTATATTTATTTAAATGATTTTAGATATTTATAAATTTATTTAGTGTAGTAAAAATTTTTGGAATTTACCCGTTGTGTTATCGATACTATTACGTATCATTTTGAATAATACATTGTATTATTTTTATTATTACGTATTATTTTGTATAATACATTAAATTATTAATTACGTATTATTTGTATAATTTGTTGTATTATTTCTACTGTTGCATATTATCAGTTGTATTAGCATAATTGGTATGTTTTATTGTGTAGATAATTTTCCCATAATTATTTAATTTTAAATGTAAGTAATTATGTTTTATATTAATTATTCTCATTTAATTGTATAATTAGTTGTATTATTTCTACTATTGCGTATTATATGTCGTATTAGTATAACTGGTACGTTTTAATGTGTAGATAATTTTCACAT
>BQKN01046424.1:0-14025 GCA_022839385.1 Asparagus kiusianus | reverse complement strand
GTGAAATAACACCCATCATACCGTGTAGATCCGACCGGATCAAGATCGCGCGGTGGTCCACGGATTAACCCCGACGCAGGCGAAGAACCCACACAAGCAAGAGACCGCAAAACAGGATCTTGCGATTTGTTCCATAAAAAAGGAAAGTTGTAATCTTTTTATTTTTCTTTGATTTTGTTGTAACCGAATCTTATAAAAAGACCGGATCTTTTGTAACCGATAAACTGTTGCTTAAGAGAACAATGACATCAATGAAGACAATTTTTCCCGCGAACAACTCTATTTTCTTATATACTCCTACCCCTTCCCCTGGGGAGAGGTAGTGATGATCTCGCTAGCGCTTTGACGCTCGTTGTTTTCCTTCCTTTCAGGCAGTGAGTTTGGCTCACGGAGAGTCGAAGGTTGATAGGACTTCTTAGTTGTCCTTTTAGTTACCTATCATATTTTGTAGTTATTGTAGAACTCCACATGTAGTTGATTATTTTTAGAATCTAGATTGGATATTTTGTTTCATAGAGTTGAGAGCTATTGTGAGACTTTGTTCATGTGACTCATTGTATTTGAGATTCAGTTCAGGCTCAGAGATGTGTCTATTTTATTCTAGTTGGGCTTGTAGACGGTAAAAAATACCGCCACAAACGTGTACATAAATTCGCCCACGACTCGGAACCACCCGCTCGGATCAAGGGCGGGCCTCACCCAAGGGTTGGGCTCACTAAGCGCACAAGTCCCAGATTCGCCTACATGAGTTGAGGTCATCCAGATCCGCCGGTATGGTCGGCTCGCCCTCATGATCGACTCGCCCGCATGAGTCAAGATCATCCGGATTCGCCTGCTTACTCGACCCGCCTGCACGAGTCAAGAGTCGAATTCGTACTGACAGCCGCTACACTCCGTACAGGGATGGGCATTCCTACTTCCCACGATGTGAAGGGAGGGAGCATAGTACTCTAAGCCCATCAAGTAGCCGCTCGTAGTACGAATAGCCAGTCAAATCCATGCAGTCACCAAATCCGCCTGCATGCTCACAACTAAAACTCGCCTCGCCTGCACGAGTCAAAAGCTGAATTTGCCCGCGAACAGCAAGCTGACTAGGCTCCCTAGAGTACTTGGCAGCCGCTACACTGCGTACAGGGATGTGCCTCCCCGCTTCTCGCAAGCCGCTACACTACGTACAGGGATGGGCCTTCCTCGCTTCCCGCACGATGTGAAGGGGAGGAGTACAGTACTCCGAACCCCTTAAGTAGCCGCTTACAGTATGAGTGACCAGTCAACCCTAAATCCGCCAACAGAAGCCCGCCTCGTCTACACGAGTCGAGAGCTGAATTCGCCTACAAATGGCAAGCTAGCTCAACCCACTCAAGTACCGGGCAGTCGCTATCTCAAGTACAAAGAGGGGCCATATCACTCCTCATGATGTGAAGGGAAGGAGTACAGTACTCCGAACCTATCAAGCAGCCGCTCACAGTATAACCCAAGGCATGATACCTCCTGACGATACATGGTCATATCCCATGATTCAAGGAGCGACCACGCCGTCTCTCATCTATTTAAGAACTTCTTCCAGCCACGGTGAAGAGGTTCAGCCGTGTCACTCCCCGCTTCCTAAAATACCATGGAATCGGGACATGAACAAGCCCGCGACGTATTAGATTGAGAAAAAATATACACTATCATTTTTTTCTTTTCTTTTCTTCTCAATCCAATACGCTAAGCGTCTAGAATTAAATACAATGCGAAGTCATAGGTCCCCGATCATAATCAATAAGAATATAATGAACAACACAGAATGAAATAATACATATCATAAAAGAAATATCATCCAAGACATAATATTCGGGTCAATAAGCCCTTAAACAAAATGATCTGAATGAAATACTGGAAAAGTATAAAATACACTGATCAAACAGATATGGGAGGTGCTACAAAAGTAAACTAAGGACCAATAGATAATAAAAGAGACTACTAGATTTTGGCTTCTTCTTCTGCTTTGTTTGCAAGGCACTCCTGCTGAGAATCCTCTAGCTCCTGCTAAACTCCCAGCTGAACTTGTTCTTCCTCTAAGTCTGACGTACACCAGAGAAAACAGGTGTACGTCAGGTGCATGGCGCACGGTAAGACCCCACAAAAGAAAATAGAACAAACGAAAACAAAGGCGAAAATCGATACAATAATAGAAATGACAAAAAGACGTACAACTGAAAATCCGACAAAATCAACATGCGAAGACACTACTAAAACATGATAAACATAAGAATCCGTAAATCAATCGGGTAACGAAATCATGCAGCTAGCGATCAGAATAATCATCCAAGTCACAAGGTCATACAACTAGATGGAATTAAAACTTAAAAATCTTCAACTCGAGACGTAGTACGTCGAGCGAAATAATCCAAACAAGGAAACCCTCATGTATATACCATATGTCTTAAATTGTAGATAATTAAATATTAACCCCAATCTATGTATGAAAAGAAACACCACTGACCTACATCTCACAAGAATCCATAAATCCTAACCAAAGTGACGGTACCGATTCACCTTGACCCAACAAAGCAACCACAGTGGCGACACCGATCCACTGGTAACAAGTCATGTAACTAGCCATCCAAAAACAAGTCACTGGATCACATCTCACACAGAGTCAACGCTCATATTATCGGATAACTGACTGTTCACATATCCCCTACGTGCATCCCATCAAATAAATTTAGGAATCAAAGTAGCGACACCGATCTACTTTGACCCAACCAATCAGCCCCCAGTGGAGACACCGATCCACTGTGACTCAACAAACCAATCCCAGTGGCGACACCGATCCACTGGTATGAACCTAGAAGATATATCAACAGTCTTATCCGATTACATAAACATGGACTTTCCCACCCCCAGCTCATCTTGCTTTTCTAAGTCAATAATACACAGGTATCTAGGTCTTGCTCAAGTCACACAGGTCATTCTAGTCATAAACTACTAATGATTCTCAATCACAAGAAGAAACAATCAATGCAACTAGTAATGTGTAATAATATCATGGCATATCAGATAATCAAAATTAATAGTTACAAATCATAAACAACGTCTACATAATTCAGAAAATAAATTTTTCTAAATTAATTCATTTTAAATTATTTCACTTAACAATTAATCTAAACTAATTCATTTTTGAAAATAAATTCTTTTAAATTATTATAATTATCTAAAAATGATTCTTTTGCCGAACTAAATTCTTTTAATTCATTATAATTTTTCTGAAAATGTCATTATCATATTACCATGATATAATTAATATTCTTCAACAAACAATCCCACGCAGATCAATACATCACAATTAAACTACGCAAACGATTCATAATAATGTAAATATTCAACTACGAAACAAGGAGAGTGGGATCTTGCCTTGGGTTCGTCGAACAAATCGACGTTGATGGTGCGGGTCAGATCTGACGCGGGAAAGTTGGATGGCAACTTCGGGGCAAAGAGCGGCGGCTTAACGGCGAAGGGCTGGAGGAGCTCGGAAGGAGGGACTCAAGTTTGAGGGTTCGTCGATGGTGACGAGTTCACGACGAGCAATGCGGCAGCGAAGGTGGACAGCGGCAGTCGACGGGGCAGGGGGTGGTGCTGGCAATGGCCTGAGGAGTTGGAGGCCAGGGGAGGAGGCGTGAACAGGGGAGGTGGCTGGGCTCGCGCGGAGGAGGGCGACGGGGCTACGGCCAAGGGGTGCGGGGTTCCGACGAGGTGGGGTGAGCGGCGGACTGAGGAGGGGAAGGCGGAGCTCTGGTTGAGGCAAGCGCGGGTGGTGGATATGGGGTGCAGGCGGGTCCGAGAGAGGGAGAGAGAAGAGGAGAGAGGAGATGACGGCGGGGAAATGGAGGTGGCTGGCGGCGAAGGGGATGACGGGGTCGAAGGCTGGTCGGAGGCGGCCTAGAGCGGCGGCTTGAGCAGGGGGTTTGGGTTTTGAGGAGAGAGAAAATAAGAGAGGCGGCGGGGATGATGAACAGTAGAGAGATAGGTGGGTTATATATATATATGTATTTATATAATTAGGGTTTAGGGAATTAAACAAAAATTAATTAAAAATAATAATTACTGATGGTTAAAAATCATAATAATTACGAAATAATTATCTACAAATAAAAACGTACATGTTGTGCTAATATAATGGTTGATACGAAATAGACGAAAAATACGCATATTGTACAATTAAACAAGAATAATTATTAATAAAAATATATTTACTTACATTTAGACTCAAATAATTATGGGATAATTATCAATACAATAAAACGTACTAGTTGTATTAATATAATAGTTAATACGTAACAGAAGAAATAATAATATAAATTACACAAATAATACGTAAATAAAAAATATAACATAATCCACGAAATAATACGTAATAAGACAATAATACAACGTATTATATAGAATAATACATAATAGTACCGATAACATAATAGATTAATTTCCAAAATTTTTACTGCTCAAAATAAATTTATAAATATCAAAATCATTTAAATAACTATATAATAAGATTTTTAAATCATAGAAAATCAAGAAAAATACAAATACTCTTTTAAAAATAACAATTAAATATTTTAAAATATCAGAAAATAATTTTAACTAGTATCAAAGTTTCATGGTCCTTACAAGCCGGTTCAGCAGTTGAGCGATCCAGAGTTCAACAGTTCGCTGACAGCTAATTGATTAGCTCAATCGGCCAATTGAACCACTAGCTCTCGACCCTCAAAGGAGTCGACGACAAGCTCTTTGCATAACCTTTGCATTGTAGCATCTCCTCCTGGTTCCAGACCCTGATCGCCACTGAACTCGGGGATTCGAACTCTATCAACTCGAGCTTCTACTGCGTACTGAAGCTCACCAGCAACCTTGATCGGATCGTCCAAGGGAAACAGACTCGGTGCGAAAATCAAGCGAAGCATCCTATAGCTACCGAAAGTCCCCACGTTAAACATGGAGGTCATTCCCTCCGCTTTTGTTGTAATTTTCGATTCATTAGTTTGTAATAAGCTATTCTTATAAATACAAACGAAGTTTCCTATTTTCGGGAGATCAAAATTTACACCTACAGAAGATGGTGACCACAGTGGGAGGAGCTGTTTCTTCAACCGAAATGGTGGTAGCTCAGTTCGATGAGGTTGCTATCGAGACGACTGTGGAGTCCCTAGAGATCGAGTTTGACCAAGCCAAGTACGAGGAGTATTTGTCTTCTTTCTCCTCTGGTGGCGAGGCATACCGCAAACACCACAGAGTCGTACGCAGAGGCCGACCTCAAACGGTCAAAGCCTCCACGCCTGAGGGCTCTACCCGAGTCTCGTCGAGGGAACCTACTCCCTCAAAATCGATCGAGGCTAAGCCAGAGATCGAGAGCACGGGGAGAAAGCCTGCCAGATGGGTCGCCTAACGGCCCTCGCAGACACCCACCCCGAAAGAAACGTCGGTTCATTCCGGCACAGACCATACTACCACAGCCCACGCGGACGCTCTTCTCTCTAGGAGAGCTCGCCAGCGGCGACGGCAGACACTCGCCAGACAGGAGGCCCAAGCCTTCGTCTCATACGACGGTCTAAACTATTACACAGGCCTAAAAAATGTTAGACGAGAGGGCAACTCACCCGACATCGGAAGGCTCTCCAAATTAGGAGCGCTAACCAAGAGGGACGGGACCATCCGCCTAGGTGGACTTCGCTTCTCTAGTCACATCCCTGATGCGAATAAACCACCCCGAGCGAGCAAACCTACCCGAGTAGACGAACCATCGAGGGCTGGCGAACCTCGCCATGACTCTTTGGCGGATAAGGGTAACAAACGGGATAGCTTTGACCATAAAGGCAAAGCAGTAGGCGAAGCCTCACAAACCCGCCCACATAGGCGAGGGGTTGGGTCTCGCCCGCGTGCTGGAATTCGCCCAAACGCGAAGACCCGCCAGTCAGGGCAAGCTCGCCCAGCTCCAACACTTAAACATTCTTGTCACACCCCGCTTCCTAAAATACCCGGGAATCGGAACGTGAACAAGCCCGCGACGCATTAGATTGAGAAGAAATATGCGCTATCATTTTTTTTCTTTTCTTTTCTTCTCAAGCCAATACGCTAAGCGTCTAGAAATAAATACAATACGAAGTCACAGGTCCCCGACCACAATAGCAAGAATATAAGGACAACTCAGAAATAAGGAATAGACATATCATCAACAGTAAATCATCCCAGACATAAATATGGGTCCAACATACCCTTATTACAAAATAGTCCAACTAGGAAATAAGAAATACATAGTCCATAAAGAAAATACTGTTAAACTACTAAGTCCAACATCAACTAACGAAAAGTACGGTAAAAGAGTTTTAATGTCTAACTACTACTATGGAAGAAAATCACTACGCTTCAGTTGGTTCTTCTACTCCTTCTGCAATACACCCCTGCTAAGAATCTACTGGCTCCTGTACGATTCCGAACGGAGGCTGTCCATCTCCTAAATCTGACGTACACCCAGAAAATAGGAGTACGTCAGCGTGTGGAACACACGGCAAGATCCCCCAAGGCAGGAACAAATACAATAACAGTAATGATAATATATACGTGGTCAATACGATAACAGAAATAGAAATAGAACATGTGATGATAGTAATAACGTTAGAGGCATGCAACTGGAACACTAATAATCAGAAGAAACCAAAAATCAACCAAGTAACAAGATCAAGCAGGTAGCGATCAGAAACCATCCAAGCAACAAGGTCATACAATAGATGGAATTAATATTTAAGAATCTACAACAAAAGACATAGTACGTCGAGCGAAATAATCCAAACAAGGAAACCCTCATGTATATACCATATATCTCAAATTGTAGATAATTAAATATTAACCCCAATCTATGTATGAAAAGAACACAACAAGTCATCCTATCACAACTCACTGGTCCACATCTCACTAGAGTCAAGGTTCATATTCTCGGATAATCGATTGTTCACCAAATCATTTACGTACAACTTTTCACTACCCCCCTCAGACCCACGCCAGCGCTACATAGGAGTATCGCTGGTGCGAGCCTGGAAATAACCAATAATCACAATATCATATCACCTCAGACCCACCCCAACGCTACACAGGGATATCGTTGGTGCGAGCCTGGAATAATCAACAATCACATATCACGACACCTCAGACTCACCCCAACGCTACACAGGAATATCGTTGGTGCGAGCCTGGAATAATCAACAATCACATCCGATCACCTAAACCAGGAATTCCCCATCTCAATTCTTCTCGCTTTTCTAAGCCAACAAACACAGGTATCTAGGTCCTATACACGACACGCTAGGCCACTAAGGACATGAACTACTAACAGTTATCAACAAAACAAGAAATAATAAATAAATATAACTATTTTATGCAAATCATATTATGAACATAACTATATAGACTAGCGATGAATCAGGTATGCATATATGACAATGAATGAGTATAAATAAGAGTTTCAACATGTCGGTGTCAATGTACATGAAATGTCGTATTCTACAACTATCAATCACACGGTCATAACACAAAAATAAACTTTTACCAAAATAACTTCTTTGAAAACATTCATCATTCTAATATAAATTCCTTCCACAACATAAATTCTAAAAATATTATAATAATTTTGTTATTCAAAATAAATTCTTTAATTAATTATATTTGTCCTAAAAATACTATTTATCCCATAATTACTATCCATTCAAAATTATTCATCAAATCCACGCAGATAAATATTAACAGATCTAAAATTGTAGATAATTCATAATAAATAGAAAAATAGTTCTGAGCAAGCGTGATCTTGCCTCGGTGTATTCGTCGGACGAGTCGACGTCGACGTGCAAGTCCTCGGCGAGCGTCGGTGTGATGGTGGCGAGTTTGTCGGAGGAACTAGACGACGAAGGCTGTAGGCGGATCTAAGGAGGCAACAGAGTTGGCGTTCGTCAGGCAGAGCTCAACGGCGAGGAGGTGCTGACGGGCGACGGCTCAGAGGGAACGACGTAGGGTTGTAGGGGTTTGGCGGGGGCCGGTGATGGTGTGCGGAGGACAGCGGCGACGGGTCCGCAAGTCGCAGCGACGAGAGGGCAGAGCTCGGAAGCGGAGAGGTCTGAGGTGGCTGTGTGGGGGTCGAGTGGTAATGGCTTGGATCTGAAGGAGAGATGAAGAGGGTCCGAAGTTGATGGCGATTGCTAAGCTCAGGTCAGGGGGCGGCCATAGCTGGCGGTGGTCAAGGCTGCAGGAGGTCGGAGGCTGGTCGGAGCGACAGCGCGAGCAGGGGGCAGCGAGCTCGGACTTGGAAGAGATGGACGGCGGCATTGTGGGTGTGTGGGGCTGTTGGAGATCTGGTCGGAGTTGGGTGGTGGGGCGGAGAGCGGCGGTGCCGAGGTCGGCTGCGCTGGACACGGGTTCAGGTGGCAGTTCTTGGTCGGAAGGAAGAGGGAGGAGCGGAGGCGGTGTTGGCTGGAGCTTGAGGCGGAGCTCGAGGGCGGTGGAGGCTGAGCTAGGCGGGGTTGTGGGGGCGGCGCTGGAGCTCGTCGGCGACGAGCGGGGGTCGGGGAGAGGAAGAAGGAGAAGATGATGGGGTGTTTGTGGTCGGGTTCGGTGGTGGAGATGGGTGCGGTGGTGATGTCTGAAGAAGAAGATGAGCTGGTAGAGGGATATATGGAATAATTGAGGAGAGAAATAAGATTTAGAGGGGAAAAACGTGATTTGGGGAGTAATTAGAGGAGATGGGAATCAATTTAGGGGATTTGATCTCGGAAGATGTAATTGATCATGATTTGGGGATTTGCTTTGATTACGGGAGAATTATTTGGTATGATTTTGAATTTTGAAATTTGAGAGAAAATGGAAAAAATGATTTATGGCTGGAGAAAATCATGGGGAGTGATTTGGGGTTGATTGGAAATTAATTAGGGAGATTATAGTAGGAATTCAAATGAGAGAAAATTAAGGAGGAAGAAGATTATGGGAATATATATATTTATTTATTTATTCATAATATTAAAAAATCATTATAATAATAATTAACCATATAATAACATTAATAAATAATTAACAGCTAAATATTTATATATTTACATATGTACTAATATACTAAGCTCAGGTTTACATTAATAATAACAAGGTCACTAATAATATTAGCTACCAAAAGATTATATATAAAATCATTAAACCATAAATTAATATTTAGTAGAATTAATAAATACAAGACTATATATTTTATTATTTATTTATTTTGAAAACTCAAAAAATTCCAGAAATTAGGAAAAGTATTAACAAAATATAATATAATATTTTAAATACTAGAAAAATTTATTTAAATACGTATCAAAATTTACGGTTGTTACATCCTACCCCCCTTAAAACAAATTTTGCCCTCGGAATTAAAATAAAATCCAAGGACAGAGATGTGGAATGATATCCATAAATAGAGGAGACAAGAACAAGAAACAGTGGGAAACCCAGAGTCAAAGGGTGATAAAGCAAGAACGAAATAAACAAGAACATTGCCTATTATAGGAGGATGAAAATGCATCTAGGCTAGCACTCATAAACAAATCCTATCATAATATCATCAGGCAATACGAAATAAGGAAGTTCACACGTAAATAAAACTAAGAATGAACTATTCTCACCGGTGATAACTTGGTTGTTCTCCTCTGCTTCCACAGCTGACATCGTGAACATCTGTCGCCGAGGTTGCTGCCTGTATGCTTCCTGATATACCTGCTGCTGTGGGGGAAGTGGCCCTGCTCGAGGATAGGGTCCGTGCTGAGCTGGAGCTGCTGAGTCCAAAACCGATCAGTCTACTATCGGGACCAAGTTTTTGAATCCACACTGATCGAGATGTGCCGCAATAATCTCTCAATCCATATTCTATCCAAGGTGGGCGCGGTGGAAACCCGGACATGGAAAGAGCTTGTTCGTCAAGGCGAGCAAGTGAAAAACATGATCAAGAGGTTAGAGGCCAAAGAGCTGCAACCCAAGAAGGGAACTGCGGAGCCGGTCGTGCCGAAGAATCCTCCTCGAACAAGAGGAAAAGAGATCATGGCCGTCGACTCTACCCCGGCGCTGAAAACTGCTCAAAGGCCGAAACCTAAACAATTTGAGCAACGCCCCCATGGCCATACGACTTTAAGGAAGACCAGGTGGTGGCGACATTCGATACTCTACTCAAGAGCAATCGAATTAAATTGCCAGAGGCTGCGAAGCCTGAGGAGGCGAATAAGATCAATGACCCGAGTTACTGTGCTTATCACAGATTCCTTGGCCACCACACGTCTAAGTGTTACGTCCTCAAGGACAAGCTCCAAGCCCTCTACGATGCAGGGGTCCTAAAGAAGGAGAAGGTTCAAAAGCAGGTGACCACGAATATGATCACCTTGAGCTTCGGGACAGATCTCCCGGAGGTCCAGGCTCCGGCGGGGGTAATTCCTATCTCTAAGGCAGTCTTGAAAATCACTAACGACGACCCTCATAACCAACGAGGGAAAGGCTTAGTTCCCCAGACTCTGCCATCGGGTTAGGTAATGTGGGTCCATCCGGACCTCCTCAATGACGAACAATGGACTGCAAAGCCCTCGAAAGAAGCTAAGAGAAAATATTGCAATGTCATCTCCGCCATCCTGGGTGGGGATAAGACGGCAATGACCGCCCCGACCGACTCCGAGGACGAAACCACTGTCCTCGCCATAAGAGCAGGGAAGGAATTCGCAAAGGAATACCTCACGAGGGCGGAGAACCCGGTAGGACCTCCTACGAGGCCAACTGCAACAACCCTTCCCGATCCAGACAGGCCGAGCTTAAGCTGTCAACCTTTCCGATTCAATGTACTCGCGCAACTGAAGAGCATCCCCGTGAGAATTACCATGTACGATCTCTTACGGTTATCCAGGCCTACCTGGGAAGCTCTACAAGAGGCATTGGCCGATTCGGAGGCCTTCTCCACCCACTTCTCGAGGAAAGAAGACACAAAGCGGGAGTGTGCGATGTGTTGCCAGACCACCGAGAGACGGGTCCCATGCATCACTTTCACTCCTGAGGACATGCTCATCAAGAGCACATCTCACGATCGACCACTGTACTTCACGGGGTACGTTGGTTCATCGAAAGTAGATCGAATTCAGGTCGACCCGGGGTCTACGTTGAGCATTGTACCCCTGAAATTGATCAAACACTTGGGGATACCGCCAAATCGTTTATCCTCGACTACCACAACTATCTTTGGCTTTAATGCTACGGGGACTCGGCCACTCAGCAAAATCCGCCTGAAATGTCGGATAGGCAACATGAAGACGGAGGTGACCTGCTACGTCATCGATGCCGAGCCATCCTACAACGTGCTCTTAGGACGTCTGTAGATCCACGATAACCGAATAGTCCTATCCATATTACACCAATGCCTGAAGTATGTGGATGATTACGAGCAAGTGAAAATGGTAGTGGCCAACAAGCAACCCTTCAAGGGCGTCAAAAACTACTTCACAGACTCTCTGCTGTACCAAGACCCCGATGAGCCACTGGTTAAGGAACTGGAGAGCGGCAACGAGGAAGATAGCGAGTCCGAGTACGGCGACAGCCTAATCCTGAACGACTTTGAGTCAATTGTAATCGGTTACGAAAGTCACAATGTAACCAACGCTGTTCAAGCGGAGGAAATTGTCATGAATGAGAAGTTTAACTTTGCTTATTTATTGTCTTGCTCCACCTCCGAGGACGAGGCACCCAATAACCTATTGTCAAAACTCTACAGTGATTCCTCCCTGCACTTGCTCGTATGCTCGTCGTACGTCACGAAGGCACAGCCGATCAAGTCATCGCAAGCTGTACTCGTCGTGCCAGCCTAGAATAATTATCGAAAAGATATTATCTTCAGTCAAATCGATCGCCCCTTACGTACACTATGGGATGACTCTAAAGACGAGGATCCCGCGCCTCAGTTTTCACAATACAGTCAGGTCACAAAACGATGATGAGCGACATAGGGTATGACCTCATAGCTTAGAAGGCCTAAATTACGGTCGAGGGCGCAAGACGGTCATTCGACCTGCGTACGTACCCAAAGGCAAACCCTCAAATTACTTCAACAGGACTCGGAGAGGCTTAGGCTACTCCTCATCCTCATTAGATTTGTGTTGTTATGTCAACGAAGACTCCGACTATGCATGCTTAGGAGATCGATCGTCGATGACCTCGGCATGGGACTCAGACATCAGCGTAAGGGATTTGTTTGATGACCTTACGATCAACATGGCTGCTATTGATCCAGCCGAAATGGCGAAAGATGGATAGGTCCCACTCTATAACGAGACATGGGATTGCCACGTCAACGCTCAGTGGAATAATCGCTTCGAACAGCACGAACCACCGACCGAAGACAAAATCCTCTAAGTAAATATGGGTGATGAGGTGAACCCTAAGCCCATATTCATCAGTGGTAGCCTACCTCCTCAGGAAAAAGAAGATCGCATTGCCCTCGTACTGGAATACATTGATGTCTTTGTATGGAATTATGAGGACATGCCCGACCTCGATCCGCAGGTCGCCATGCATCACCTCAATATCGACTCAAACGTCAAACTAGTCAAGCAACAACAGAGACGGTTTCGCCCTCAGATCATGGAGGCGATCAAGGCCAAAGTGAAGAAACTGATCGAATCCGGTTTCATCAGAGAGGAACAGCACCCCGACTGGGTGGTCAATATTGTTCCAGTCCTGAAGAAAAACGGTAAGATTCGCATCTGCGTTGACTTTAGAGACCTCAACGTTGTGTGCCCTAAGGACGAATTTCTGCTGCCATCACGGATGTCATCATTGATAACACGTGTGGATTTGAGAGGATGTCCTTCATGGATGGTTTCTCAGGGTACAATCAAATCAAAATGCACCATGAGGATGAAAAACACACTTCATTCAGGACTCCCATGGGGGTATACTACTACACGGTCATGCCTTTTGGACTCAAAAATGCCGATGCAACCTATCAATGCGCCATGAGCACGATCTTTCGAGATTACCTGCGCAAGACGGTCGAGTGCTATGTTGACGACCTAGTCGTAAAGAGTCGCCGTAAATACGACCACCTCTAAGACTTGAGGGTGATGTTCGAACTCATGAGGACTCATCAACTCAAGATGAATCCTACAAAGTTATTTTTAGGGATGTCTAGTGGTAAATTCCTCGGTTTCGTCATCACGACGAAAGGAATCCGGATTGACCCAGACAAGGTACGAGCTATTCAAGAGCTTCAGCCACCCCAAAACCTCAAAGAACTAAGGGGTCTTCAGGGACGATTGGCCTACATCCGGAGGTTTATTTCAAATCTTTCGGGCAAGTGTCAACCCTTCTTCAAGCTAATGAAGAAAGGTACTTCCTTCGTGTGGGACGAGCCTTGCCAGCGGGCCTTTAAAGAGATCAAAACCTATCTCTCGAACCTACCTGTCCTTGCGGCACTAATCTCAGGAAAACCATTCCTCATCTATATCAGGACTATGGAGCATTCTCTGGGCACCCTCTTGGCATAAAATGACGATGCGGGCCACGAGTAGGGCATCTACTACCTAAGTAGAACCTTGCAAGGCACCGAACAGCAGTACCCGATGGTCGAAAAGGAATGTTTGGCCTTAGTGTTCACCATCCAAAAGATGTGGCACTACCTGGTCGGCCAGACAATCCATGTCATTTCCTGGATGAACCCCATCCAAGTTTTCATGACACAGCCTGCAGCGTTAAACTGGCGTTTGGCCAGATAGGTACTCCTGCTGTCTTAGTATGACATCCACTTCATGCTACAAAAGTCAATCAAAGGATAGGCTATCTGTGATCTTATGGCTAGCCACCCGTTGGAAGCGAAGACCGACCTATTTGAAGATTTTCCAGATGAACCTCCCGAAGTCAACATAACTTCGTCACCAGAGGTACAGTAAATGTTCTTCGACGGCGCTGTAGGTTGGAAAAAATTGCAATGAAGAGAATAAAAGAAAATTGAAT
>BQKN01046423.1:597-11896 GCA_022839385.1 Asparagus kiusianus | reverse complement strand
ACCCTTGTGGAACAACGCTCATCATCCCCGCAGGGATTGGGGGTGGGAAGGAGGTCGTCTACGGCAAAAGAAGAACATCTCCGATACCCAACCATTTCTTGGAAGAAGAAGACGATGATGATAAACCAGCCCGTCATTTATCCAAATACGATGCGAAAGCGCGCAACATGATGGAAATGCACGGGTATGACTTCAAGATCGGAGAGGGTCTTTTCTTTGGTCGAGGTCCACGGGTTCCACCCCGGATGGCCTATGTACCGAAGGGAAAACCCGATAATTACTATCGCCACAAAAGAGGTCTAGGCTATGTCTCATCGGATGAGGAGTGTGGCTGGCAAATCATTGACCAAATTGCTAACAAGACTAGGAAGGGATATTCTTCCGACTCTTCGGGTTGGGACTCCGACGCTAGTCTTGGTGAGGTGTTTAAGAAGTTAATGTCGAATATGGTCACGGTTGATCCAACGACAATAGAAGAAGATGATGAGATGCCGACATGGGAAGACCCGTGGGTTCATCACTTAAACATGCGGTATGGCGACCGGTTCGAGCAGAGAGAGCCTCCTACCGAAGACCCAGTCGTTCAGATGAATATGGGCAGCGAAGAAAATCCGAAGCCAATATTCATCAGCGGCAGCCTCCTACCTGAAGAAAAGGAGGAGTTGATTTCTCTTATCCGGGAGTACATCGACGTGTTCGCCTGGAATTATGAAGACATGCCAGGTCTCGATCCAAACATAGCCGTGCATCGTCTCAACATCAAGCCGGAGGTCAAACCAGTCAAACAACAGCAACGACGGTTTCGTCCACAAATGATGGAAGCAATCGAAGCTGAAGTCAAAAAGCTCATCGATTCGGGATTTATCCGAGAGGAACAACATCCCGAATGGCTTGCCAACGTTGTTCCGGTCCTGAAGAAGAACGGGAAGATCCGGATATGCATTGACTTCAGAGACCTCAATGCTGCTTGTCCAAAAGACGACTTCCCTCTCCCCATCACGGATGTTATCATTGACAACACGTGTGGGTTTGAGAGGATGTCCTTCATGGATGGTTTCTCTGGTTACAACCAGATAAAGATGCATCCAGATGATGAGAAGCACACCGCATTTAGAACGCCTCTTGGCGTATTCTGCTACACAGTCATGCCCTTCGGCTTAAAGAATGCAGGTGCTACATATCAGCGAGCCATGTCGAAGATCTTTCAGGAACATCTCCGAAAGTCGGTCGAATGTTACGTGGACGATCTGGTCGTGAAAAGTCGTGATAAGAATGATCACATCAAAGACTTGAAGACCATGTTCGACTTGATGCGGGCCCATCAATTAAAGATGAATCCCACTAAGTCTTTCCTCGGAATGTCCAGTGGCAAATTCCTGGGATTCGTCGTCACCACCAAAGGTATTCACATTGATCCGGATAAAGTAAAGGCGATCAATGAATTGCAACCTCCGAGAAACCTCAAAGAGCTCAGAGGACTGCAAGGGCGATTGGCTTATGTCCGTCGGTTTATCTCGAACCTTTCGGGAAAATGCCAACCGTTCTCCAGGCTCACAAAGAAGGGCGTGTCGTTCGTATGGGACGATGCCTGTCAAAAGGCATTCGAGAGTATTAAAGAATATCTCTCGAAACCTCCCGTACTCGTTGCACCGAAATCGGGCAAACCGTTCTTGATTTATGTCAAGGCGACGAGCCACTCATTAAGTGCATTGCTTGCACAAGATGACGATAACGGTCACGAACAGGCGGTATATTACTTAAGTCGAACCATGGTAGGCGCAGAATCTCGATATCCCATAATTGAGAGAGAATGCCTCGCCCTAGTGTTCGCCATCCAAAAGATGCGGCATTACTTGGTCGGACAGACCATATATGTCATCTCCAAAGTTAACCCGGTCCGAGTGTTCATGACTCAACCGGCTTCCATGAGCTGGCGATTAGCGAAGTGGGCTCTACTCTTGTCCCAATACGATCTGCACTTCAAACAGCAGAAGTCAGTAAAAGGACAGGCCATCTGCGATCTCCTGGCATCTAATCCAACGACGGACGCCGCCGAGATATATGACGATTTACCTGATGAAACCCATGAAGTCAACGCAACTTCACACCAACAAGTGTGGCGTTTGTACTTCGACGGTGCTTCACGAGCAGCTAATGCCGCAGGTACTCCTGGATGTTCAAAGGTCTCCTCCGGAGTTGGAGTGGTCTTAGTTTCCCCAGGAAAACATGTGATGCCTCGAGCCTACTCATTAACTGAGCCGTGCTCGAATAACGTAGCAGAGTATAACGCACTGATTATAGGACTCAACTTCGCCAAAGAGCTGGGGGTTGAGTATCTCGAAGCTTTCGGTGATTCTCAACTGATAGTCAAACAGGTCCAAGGGGAATATGAAGTTCGAAGTCAGGATCTAATCCCGTATCACAAGATGGCGGTAGAACTGGCAGAATCATTTGAAGGATTCTTCATCGAGCACGTGCCGCGGTTGCAGAACACCTACGCGGATGCATTAGCAGCTTTAGCTGTATTCTTGGCACAGCCTCCCGGAACAGAACAGTTTGTTACGGTAAGAACTCACCAACTCTTAGTGCCGCTTCACGATGAAGACGACAAGGAAGAAGAGGTTCAGGAGGCGCACACAACTCAGGCTGAATTCGAGCCCCGGGATTGGCGTTTCCCCATTATCGACTATGTCTTGCACGGAATTCTACCAGAAGACGTGAAAGAAAGAGAGTCAATTCGACGAAGAGCAGCAAGATTCTACTACAATACAGAGAATCGGACGCTGTATCGCAGGGGGTACGACGGATTACTGCTACGTTGCTTGTCGACCAAAGAAGCCGAAGAAGTGCTCAGAGAGGCGCATGAAGGAGAGTGCGGCGCACACCAACCTGGCCCCAAGCTTTATGATCGCATCAGGAGAATGGGGTATTTCTGGCCTCACATGATGCATGAAGCAATTGTATACGCCCGGAAGTGTCACGCGTGTCAGGTACACGCGAATTACATGCACCAACCTCCGGAACATCTACATCCTTCGGTTACGTCGTGGCCGTTCGAGACCTGGGGAATGGACATTGTTGGTCCTATAAATCCCCCTTCGGTTAAAGGCGATCGGTTCATCCTGGCGATCACTGACTACTTCTCCAAATGGGCCGAGGCAGTTCCACTCAGAGAAGTTAAGACGAGCAACGTCATTGCATTCATCAAGCACCATATCATCTACAGGCATGGTGTTCCAAGACGAATCATACATGACAATGGTCCTCAATTTATCAGCAACGCCTTCATAAGGTTCTGCGAAAAGTTCAAAATTCAAGACATCTCGTCAACAGCTTATAATCCCACAGCAAACGGGTTAGCTGAAGCCTTCAACAAGACTATCATAAAGCTCTTGTCAAAGCTTGTGAAAAACAACAAGCGAGATTAGGATGATAAGCTCGGCGCAGCTCTATGGGCCTATCGTACCACTGTACGTACACCGACTGGCGCCACCCCATACTCATTGGTGTATGGATGTGAAGCCGTTCTCCCTCTGGAAGTCCAAATTCCATCTCTTCGGATCGCTCTTGCAACCCAGATGACGACCGAGGAACAACATCAAAAACGCCTCGAAGAACTCGAGATGCTCGATGAAAAGCGCCTGGAAGCTCAACAGCATATTGAGTTTTACCAGGCCAGAATTTCTCGAGCCTTCGACAAAAGAGTTCGACAAAGGAGTTTTAAGGAAGGGGATTTGGTCTTAACTGAAAGACGTCCCATGATCCTTAACTCCAAGAAGAAAGGCAAATTTGAACCCAAATGGGAAGGACCGTTCGTAGTAGAAACAGTTTACTCGAACGGCGCCTATCGCCTAGTCAC
This sequence comes from Asparagus kiusianus, assembly GCA_022839385.1. Lineage (NCBI taxonomy): Eukaryota > Viridiplantae > Streptophyta > Magnoliopsida > Asparagales > Asparagaceae > Asparagus > Asparagus kiusianus. The sequence goes on along the minus strand of BQKN01046423.1, from coordinate 8,037 downwards.
CAAAGATGGTGACCGGCTCATGATGCCAATAAATGGAAAATTTCTGAAGAGATACTATCCTTAGTATCCTCAGAAGAATTGAGGTACCAGGAAGTTCCCGGAAGAATACCACATCGGGGTATTCTTAGGGATAACCCGGTCGCTGATGAACAAGAAATCAATGTTCAAATTCCGAATATTCTTGTTTGTCAGAATCTAACTCTCACAAGCACTTTTTTGCTGAGATGAGATCTAATCATTCGATAGACTGATCTCCCCTCACGAAACTTTCAGTGGTTTCTGACTACTCATAGTCTCTACCACACATTTCCCTTGGTCAAACCTTACTACAGTTAGGACCAAAGCCAAATTCCCCTCTCGATTCGTCCAAAGAACGAGAGGTCCACAAATCGATCGATCAAACCCTTCTACGGCTAGGATCGTCTCAAATTTCCCACTTGGTCAAACCTTACTACAGTTAGGACCACAACCAAAATCCCCTCTCGATTCCTCCATCGAACGAGAGGTCCACTTTCAATTCAAATGACCAAACCTTACGACAGTTAGGGTTGTTTGAACCTTTCGATTCGATAATCAAACCTTACGACAGTTAGGGTTATCCGAGTCTTTTCGATTCTCGGAGTGGAGCTCCCACTCTTAGTTTCACCTGTCGGATCCTGGGGGTGGAGATCCCACCTCGAGTTTCCTTTCCTGCTGAAGATAGAATATAAAATTCTTCCTCTTCAGAGTCAAATGACCAAACCTTACGACAGTTAGGGTCGTTTGAATCTTTCGATTCGATAATCAAACCTTACGACAGTTAGGGTTATCCGAATCTTTTCGATTCTCGGAGTGGAGATCCCACTCCTAGTTTCACCTGTCGGATCCTGGGGGTGGAGATCCCACCTCGAGTTTCCTTTCCTGCTGAAGATAGAATATAAAATTCTTCCTCTTCAGAGTCGAATGACCAAACCTTACGACAGTTAGGGTCGTTTGAACCTTTCGATTCGATAATCAAACCTTACGACAGTTAGGATTATCCGAATCTTTTCGATTCTCGGAGTGGAGATCCCACTTCTAGTCTCCCCTTTCCCCTGTCTTTGCTTTTAGAAAAGACAGAGATGAAGTCGGCGCCTAACACGCGTTGCCGGGTAGTCTTTCCCGTGAGAAAGACGAAGTCTATGTATTCAAAGTCATAGCATAAAGTCTCGGAGGGTTCGCTCTCTTAGCACAACGTTACATGCGGAACGGACCTAGACAAATCGTATGCTAGCCCGACACAAACGGTAGTCGGTAAAGGCACGTCAAACCCGTTGAGGGCTGGGGGTTGGCCAATAATCCCAAAGCCTATACCTAACACGTATAGCCGGTTTAGTCTTTTACCGATTAAAGAAGACACCACGGCATATCAGGAAACATCAAGAAAGAAGCAAAGACGGAGTCCATAGTTATAGAATAAGCAAAAGCATACAACCAAGAGTTCATTAGCCCGAAGACAACCGACGGTTAAGAACATGGGACCCTAAGCTTGAGAGCCTGTCCATATAGCTCTGCTTGAACTCTGCCTGCAGGCGAGCTCGGACAGAATCCTCGGAAGTGCTCAAGACCTCTGCAGCTTCATCGCGCAGCTTCACTAATCCCTCCTGTGTTGAGCCCAATTTGTCGAGCGTCCATTCACGAGAACGCTCTAATCCAGCCAGGTCCTCGGTGATTATAGCAGCAGACTCTTCAGCATGCCTCAAAGCGTCCTTCAACCTGGCTATCTCTTCACGGTGGGAATCCAAAGAGCTGAGTAACTCGGCTTTGCAAGCATCCTTCTTCGCCAGGGAAGCCCTCAACTGCAAAGCAGAATGCTCACGTCCCCGAAGTTCGCTGCCGATGGAGGATCTCAGGTCACGCCACTGAGTCAGTCTATCCTCTAGCTGAGAAGACATGAAAGAAGAGGCTCCACCAGCCTTCAACTCCCTCAACTCTCGAATCTCTGACTCTAGAGCAGCAAACTCAGCAATGAGGGAATCAGCCAGCTCGGGGTATCCTTCTTCCCTCATCATCAACATGTGGCGAGAAAAGGAACGCCTGAACTGGTCGAAGCAGTATCCTCGGAGAAGGAGTTTCTCAATCATGCCATTATAAAAGGCGATAAAGAAGCTGAGGTCCGCGCGAAAGATCTCTCTATCAGGATCAGTGTCGGCCAAAAGGACGCGAACACACTCGTGTAAAGATGATCGAGCTCCTGCAAGCAACAGTGGGGAAAGTTAAGAGATTATCAAATACGACAAGGAAACCCGAGGGGAAATTCGAAGTATACCTGTACTGGCGGAAGTTCCCTCGGGTGGAGGCACGGTAGACTCTGAGACAACAATAGGATTAGCCATGAAGGGTGTATCGACCCCTGCAGGCAAACCAGTCGTATCTCTCGGCTGTGGCAAGGAGACATGGCTCCCAAGCAAACTATCAGCCCCAGAAACTGTAGCAGCATCAGGCGCAACGCCTGGTCCTACAGTCATATCTCTTTATTAGTCAAAATGGAAATTTAGGCAAATAAAGAGAATAGGGGTGATAAGATCAACGGCATACCCGCAGGTCCACCATCTTCTGAAATACGGGGAGGGTCGGCTGTCAAAGGAGAATCAGTCCTAGTGGCTGATGAGGTACCTGTGAGTGTATCGCTCGTAAAGAGCGGTCCCGCAGTTCCTTTGGCGGCCTGTTCAGCCAGCATATCGACTAGCAGCCCAGCGTCAGGACCGCAGAAACTCGGCGCAGAGGCATTCCCCTGGCCTTCAAAACCTACATCATGAAAGGATTCACCCTCAGTCGAGTTTTCTTTCCCTATAATCAAAAGAGATATTATCGGATGCAGGTATACCTGAGTAAGAAGCGGTGGGCTCGACACTATACTCTGGCCCAAGATCAATGTTCAAATCGATGCCCAGAGAACCGTCATGAAGGGCGTCGCACATCTGCTGCACGAAGCAATCCATGTTTTCCGGACCAGGGGATACAGGAGGCGATGGAAGTTCACCCTCTTCAAGGAACCCTGGAACATAAAGCACGGTTATGAATCCCAGAAGGTAAATCATGTCAAAATATTGAAAGTGACGGAGTGTTACCTTCCTCCTCGCCAGCAAAGCTGCCTGAATCTACCCCATGGGAGCGTCGATCAACAGGGGGTCTATAGGCAATCTTCTTCCTTTTCGAAGAACCGACGGGACGGGCATGCGAAGCTCGGCCACCAAACTTGGATTTCGCACGACGTGAAGCGAGAGGTTCATGTTCATCGGCCGATCCACCTGAAACAACAAGGGTTATGTCACGAACCAAAATTGAGAAGGAGGCGCGAGGGACATGACAAACCTGCATCAAGTTCTGTTTGATCGGTATCTGTATCCTCATGCTCTTCTTCGGGAATTCCAGGCAACTCTCTCCTCCGTTTCTGGGCACGCTCGGCTCTACGAGCGGCCATCATAGCAGCCTGGATCAGTTGCTCAGACTCTAACTCGGAAAGGCTCCTCACGCCTATGGATTCATCGGCGGAGAGGAACCACTTGCAGCTGAGAAAAGTGATCATCGGCTTGCGTTTGTAGGAGGGAAGAGCAAACTGAGCCCCGGTGCAGCCTGCCATTGTCCATAACCATGCCCGGACGCCATCAACGAGCCCTCCTTCAACACGCAAGCCACGGCTCGGATTCCCAACATATAGTTGGTCGTAGCCAAACTGACGTGCGAAACGGCAGGGCAGGTAAGGCTCGATGTGGCAACGGTCCTTCACCCGAAGAACAAGATACCCGATGCGGATGCTTACGAGCCAACGGAAGCAACCGACGTCGAGAGCGGTCCGGTTAGTTCTGGGCTTCTCCGTATCAGCCAACTCATCTCCATAACGCCCTGAGAAGCGCGGGAAACACTTAAAGAACTCCCAGTTCCTGCGAACTTGAAGTTCTTTTTGTACATCTTCAAATTTCTTCCCAATCCACCTACTTTTCTCCAACAGCTGTAGGAAAGGAACGGGAGCATCAACGACGCTGGGCGCCGACATCAAATCCGGACGGTGAAGAATGAGCCACGACATCAAATAAGCGTAGGGAAGCTCAACCTTAGGACAAATAAGCTCTGTGGACGGCTTGGGGCCCACCTGTGCAAGGCTGCTAACCACGCTCCTAAGCCCGCAATGGATACTGGCTACCATCGCTGGAAGCAGAGAAAGCTCCCTCCCGTAAGCTAGCTGGACCGCAGGAAAGAGCACCTCGAGGGGTAGAGCGTCTGAAGATTGATATGGAACAACACACTTCTTCAGCCAAAGAGCAATGTATCCAGCTAACAGGGACCGAGGCCCGATAGACTTCTGTGCACGATGAAGGAACGAGCGAAACTTAGTCCCAGCCGGAAAAGCTCCCTCGGAACCATCAATGGTATAAGAATGAGTCTCATTCTTCTCCATCAGCTCGTTAATAGCAGCAGGGGATAAAACATCCAACTCATGCAGGGGCTCCCCGGAATCATCCTCCAAGTTAGGAAACAGGTAAAGGGCAAACCGCTTTAAACTTATCTTCCTCTTCGTCTTGGCTGGAGCGGGAGTCAGAAGCAAGGAGGTATGGTAGTGGCAGGTGAGGTCCCAGAGGGTATCATACACACCAGGAGTATCTTTCTTCAACCACTCCAATTGCTGGTTAGAAGGGAAGTACTCCTGATACGGGCAATCTCCCATCGGAAGCCCGGAAACCTGGTGCATCTCGTGAAGAGCCAACCCTAGCTCTCCGCCATTGGTCAAGAAAGTGTTGCTGTCAGGCATATATGTCTCGAGCAACGCCAAGAAGTGACGGCAGCTAACTGCAAGTCCATGCATAGTGGCTCGTATGGGCACGTATAATCCACTGCTCTTCAAGTCTTTCTCCCAGCGTCCCAGAACATAACTGGTCAAACGGGCCCACCATCCCTTAGCCAATGAGGAAGCGCAACCATAGCATCTGTACTCCGGTGGAGGTAACTGTCTTCCGAGCTGAGCCAGACGAGTCCTCACGGTAGGAGCAACTACCGATATCTCGCCTGGGGGTGCGGTGTCAAGGCCCATGATCCCGGGTCTAAGACCGCAAATAGGGAGATACCCGACAGAACCGAGACTCTTGTTATGAGAAACATATCCGCACTGAACCCGGTTAGCGCCGTCAGTAAGATGCCAAGACCTGCGTCGCTCTAGGGCCTGCCCCTTCAGATGGGTGAAAGAGTACTGACGAGGAATAGAAGGTATATATAGAAAAGCCCCCTCGTCACGGGTCAACCAGTGCTCCTCAGAAAGATCCAATATGGCAGGATCCTCAGCGTGATCCCCAAACAAGAAGCCGGGCTTCTGTAAAGCCCGAGTAGAGGTGGCGTCCGCGGTAAAGGGAGCATCTGTAATGAGTTGGCGCAAACAATGACGTCCCCCATCCAGTATCAAGCAACGGGACTCGTCACAACGATCCCTGTCAAACTGAGGGAGCACACTGACGGCTTGCCTAATCGGATCTGAAGAGAAAACCTCACGGTTACAACCGGTGTTGGCGTGAGAAGGAAGGCTACCCCCGGGAAACTCGACTGCAACAAAGCATGAAAACGGAGTCAGAAAATTCATGTCATAAAGGCGAGGCGGAATTATTCGCGGGATAATCGGAGAGACGATTTCGAGTAGCCTACACCGAAAGGACGGTATGCGTGATGACACACACACCGACCTGTAAGGTGTAAGACGACACGAGATCGCCCCGATGTATCCAAAGACTTGAGTTGGCTAAAGCAAAACAAGTCTGAAACCTTAACCCCCGCGGGAGGGGTATCGGTTCTTCCTTCATGACCCGCGAAAGGTCAATCCAGGATGCAGAGGATAGAAATTCTCACCCCCATAAAGAAAGGCCGCGGAAGAGGATTCAGCGGGAGCCTCTTCCTCGCTGTACTACGGGAAAGAGCGACTCCTGGAAGGCCGAGTGTGACGAGAAGACATCGCAAACCTGCAGTGAAGAGCAGAACATCAGGTACAATATACATATCGAAAAAGGGAAATTAAGCACTTAGACTTGAAATCCTATAAATAGATAGGATTTCATAGTTAAAGTCTAATTAAACCTACAAATTTCGTGCACACGAAACGATAATCGTCGTTTCGCGGTAAAATTTTGGTGAAATACCCAAAATACCCCCTGTGCTCAAGGCCAAGTTCAGGTCAAGGACACATGCGATTCAGGTCATGGTCATCATACCTGATCTTCTAACATCCCGATACCCTATAATTTTGATCAAATTTTGCAAATAAGCCCTTTTGCAGAATTTGGTCAATTTTACATAAAAGTCCCTCCACGAGCTTTTGGTTTTGCATCCACATGCCTTTACCAAAAATTTGATCAAGAATTTGGGGTTTAAACAATTCAGATTTCAGACCCAAATTCGTGGCCCTTTTGCAAATAAGCCCCCAAAATTTTAGGGGACTGTTTTGCACATAACCCCCTCAAACAATTCCTTAACCCGTTTGCACAAAGCACCCCCATTTCTTGATCAAATAAACATGAACCCAAGCCTCCAAATTTCAGTTCATGTTTGACACAAAAGATCCCCACAAAATTTCAGCCCCTATGGATTTTACGAATAAGCCCCTATAAGTTTCGGCCTTGCATAAAAAACCCCCCCCGAAACATGATTCATACACAATATATTGGCTACCAAATATAAAGATGCAATCTTTATCAAAAAATGAGGGGATTATGAAGAGAAACTTACCAAATAAAAAGGGTTTTGCTTCAAGCTCAGAAATGGAGGCCAAAGCACTCGTTTGGAAGAGGACACAATTCCGCCAAATGGGTACCCGCCAAAAAAACCAAAATTTCGTGAGAAATTAATGGGTCTTCAAGAGCAAATCAATGGAGGAACTTGAGAGGAGGAAGAAGAAGCACAAAAACCGAAAAAAATGAGGGAGGGGGCTCGGTTTTGAGGGGGAGCATTTTCTCTTTGAAATTCAAATTAAAGGTGAATGGGGGGGGACCATGTACAAGTGTACAACAAGACAAAACAACAAAAGAGAGAAGGGGACCACGGCTTGGCCAAAGACACCCCTAAGGGTGTCTCGGCAAAACCGAGACACCCCAAGGTTTCTCGGCAGTGCCGAGGCACTCAGGGTGTTTTGCCCAGGTTTTGGCTTCCCGCGCGACGTTTTGACCCCCCGAACAATTTTTCCGATCCCCGAGGTTTCTGAAAAGAGCCATTTCTTCGCCGATTGTGGAGTATGTTGGCAAATTCCACAAATCAACCCAAGCGGTTCTGAAACCCTAAGGTCACACCGGTCAACGCGTAACCTTAGGTCAACGCCGGACAACGCGTTGCGACAAAAGTCAACACGTGGTGACGAAAGTCAACGCGTGACGACAAAAGTCAACCCACGCGGTTCTGAAACCCTAAGTTGGACGCCGGTCAACGCGTAACCTTAGGTCAACGCCGGAC